>JASDQU010436158.1:113491-126645 GCA_032191745.1 Picea mariana | reverse complement strand
TTCCAAAATAGCACGCCACCCCTATGCGGATGTTCCCATTATAGCCATGCATTCATGCATGGGTCACCATCGATCGCCCGCACATTTGGGGGGGCACAACCCTAAAAACCCACCGTACGACCATCCATACGGTCCTACCCAAAAATTGACACCTAACTACTGTACAAGAGGATGAGACCACTAACCTGACTCTCACACCCGTAGATCAGCTTCCTCGCACTCTTGGAATCTTTGAATGTTCTCTACAATCTACTCTCTAACCACTATGGCAGCAAGTAAAAATGAGGTGGCAATGTGGGCCCTACAACTATATATAGGCCCTTTTTGCCAAACTTCTAGACTCAATTCTGGGACCTCCGAGCGTCCATTTTTTGATCCATATTCAGCCATGGGATCAACACCCCATCATCTACATCAAGACAATCCCTGGGCCATTTTTCATCCTTAGCCTCAGGGAGCCATTTTTCCATACCCCGTTCAGGTATGCATGCTCATGTTCAAAATTATCAAATAAACAGTTATATGTTCAATTATTTTTAGATATTGTTCACGTCGGGTATTTGGTTGTCATGTGTGTAGGTACTTGGTCATCACACACCAACATGACCCCTTTAGGTATATAATCGACACCGACATGTAATCATTCCCTCTGAATCTCAATTGCATCTCCAGTCACACCCTCTGAAATTTGCCTTTAGGGTCCCTATATCCGGCTCTGCAGTATTGTCACCTCCACTGCATTTTGGGTGCTGTCACCCGGTAGCACTCTCCCCCACATGAGTTGTCCCATTCATAGACCCCCTTGGCACTTTGACACTCATTTTTTTTTCAACCTTTAGGGATGGGAGTCTCGATAGTCTTACATCATGTTGCGAATCAACCACATACTCCTTCTCCTCATTTTGCTAGCTTACCCAACGGACTCCCAGGGCACTTCCTCATGGTTTTATTTTGACTGCAATCTTGCAGCATCATTTACTATCCATTTCATCCACCACCAGTTTGCCCATCTTCAGATTTCCCTCCATACATTTCCCTTCTATAGAAACCCACCTATGGGGCCCCAACCCCCCACTTGTTTTTTAACCAACTTGCACCATCCTCAAGCCAAGCCATCTCACACTGGGGCACCCATTTCTGTATCTGCATTATTATACCCACTGATTTCTTAATTCTTTTTGTAATTAAGCCATTGTTTCCAACATCTTACATAGCTTTTTGTCATCACCTTTGGCGACCTTCTTCCTTTTTGGAAAATTCAACCCATGTCACCCTTGGTTGGGGAATTCCTCATCACCTACTCTTGTTGACATCGTCCATAAACTCCGAGTATCCCACATGCCACCTATCTCTACTCTTTGAGTTTGTTCACTTTGTCCCACCTCTGGCACAACTTATCCCACATCTTGTTGTCCCCCTGACACACGACCTAGTTGAATGGTTGCGACCACTTATACTTCGCATATATTCCCAACCAAGGACATTCTTGAGTCTCCATGCATCTTGACTTCGTCCATGTACCTCCTCAGTTCCTGACCTCACCTAGTGGATTTCATGAAGCCCTTTGCTTCTTGGAGTCATGTCTCCCTTTTTGTCGACATCAACATAGTTTCCAGAAGGGCGATAGTATCTTGACTCTCATTACCTTTACAATGAGGAGTCTCGGATGGCACAAGGAGAACCATCATTTCTCTCTGCTGTTGTTGACCCCCATAACATTCGACTTCAACACTTTCTCATGTTACGGTGGGTCTTACTTTGTGACTATTGCAGTTGTTTTTTATATTTTCCGAAGACCTATGAACTTTGTTGGGCTATCAATGCCCACAGAATCTGTGATGCTTCTTACATGTGTCATTGCCTACTATTCAGAGTATTGTTCTGCATCAGAATTGTCCTCTGCCTTTATCAAAAATGCCCCCAAGGGTGCTACAGTTATCTACCTCAACACATAGTTTCAATTACTGTAAAACACCATTTTTTGAGTTACATGACACGAGCATGGGGCATGCCCACCTCATTTGTACACAATTTATTTTCCACACCTTGCGAAAGGTTGGGTCCTACAGATTCCCTTCTCCCTCCAATGGGTCACTCTTGATACTCTCACTATCGCTCTTTCTTACAACGGTACTCTCAGTAGAAGAAACATTGATGAATTTCGGCTATCCATATGCTACTAACCTCATCCATTAGGGGGCATCTGTTATCATTGAAATTTCGTCCACAAATGGTTACAAGAATCCAACATCTTCAAACAACTATTAGTTCACCCATGGACCAAAATTATCAAAAAAGCATTTCCAAAAGGTCCAAAACTATACAACCAGTTATAAAATTAGGATGCACTATGACTATACAGAGTGCGTGCGCACATGCGCCATCAAGAAATGCAGGAAAAGCACACATGTGAACGATGCATGACTGTGGATGCTAAAAGCCGCGCACACCTGAGAACGATGCATTTATGATGTTGGTTGGCCTCCCACCCACTTTTGGTTCAGCTTCCAAGTCAATTTGACATCCAAATCTCGGTTGGATCCAGCTGGGTGGCTGGTCAAAGACCTAAAGGTGACCTAAACAACCCCTTTTCACACTAAAAGCTGGTTGCACAATACCTCAAAGTGGTTCTATAAAACAAGGCCATGGGTGCACTACATCTTCAAGGAATTCATTTGCAAGGTTATGTTGTTGCTATTCTCTTGGGGAATCCTCTTTTCTCATCCATAGCATACTAGCACCATTCCATTTGGGCAATCCACATCACCTTTTGAATGGGTTAGCTTGGGATTCTTTCACCATTTCTTTCAAGTTTTCAAGTTGTAAGAAGAGCTCAATCTTGGGGGTCCAAGAGCCCTCCCTTGGAGGAAGAAGGGACCCAAATTCCCCTTTCTCTTTGGTGTTTTCTTTTCACTAATACAATCCTTTCCATTGATGGCATGAGTCTTGTTTGTTTCTTGTTCTTATGTCCTTATGCACAATAGTTTAATTGTTTTTTTTTCTTTCCTAGTTTAATTCTTAGCTTAGTCTTTTATGTTTATTCTTCTAACCCTTTCCTTTACTGCTGTCTTGCTTAGTTAACCCAACTAAGCTTGTAAGCACCTTTGTTTTTCTCATTTAGGTGACAAAAGAGGTGCAACACAGATGATTTATAACATTCATCTAGAATTTGATTACATGTAAATGACATTCATAACACAACATCCATTACACAGAAATGTAAAACAGGAAAAACTGTCATTTTATATTAATGGTGAAACGTCAAATTACAATAATAGAGTCCGAGCTACAACCAAGTCTCGACTCTCTGTGTTTCACTCCTAGCTAACTCTATCTTAGCTATCCTCCTACAACCCAACACAACCTAACCTACAACCAACCAACATTTCTTGGCAACAATATAACAATTTATACAAAAGGGTCTCAATGAGCTTCCCTTGCAAGCTAAACTAGTGGTGTCAAATCACCATTCAAAATTCCTATCGAAAGGGCAAATTACAATGATGGAAATCTTCTCCAAATCGGATGTAGATCCATTCTATCATCAACCACTTAATGGAAACCTTATCTCCATCTTGTGCGAAAGCACGATTTGGATCTTCCAACTTGTCCTCCTTAATTACCTGTATCGTGCTTTGGATTCTCGAGGCAAAAATGAGAGGGTGATGCCTCTCCTCCCTTAAATGCACACCATGTGTGAAATTTGATTGGCACGTGCTGAGGTGGAGCGATGCTCTTGCATCATCTAACTCCCTAATTTTAATTTCTTCATCCATCCACTTGAGTGATTTAGATTCATCTTGTTGGCATTCTCCCTATACAAACCTTTTATAGCTTAGGGGGAATTCATTTTTTTTGACTTCATTATTTTATTTTTCTTCCTTGGACATTGAATAAACTATTTTTACAAGGTTATTTAATTCATGATGAATTTTCTTCCATAGATATATTTTCCCTAAAAACATTATATTTTCCATGTCTATTCGTTGAGTTGTTATACTATCTGGACTTTGTGTCGATACCAAATTACAAGTTGAAGTTGACCCTATGACGACTTTCACTTTTCCTCTCTTCTGAACCTCATCAAGATTTGTTTTTTCAAGAAATGTTTTGATTTATTTTGTTGCCTCTTACAAGAGTGCCTCTTCAGGTATGAATTCAAATTATTTGATGAAGTTCTCTTTGATTTCATTCAAATTGAATGTGTGTCCACATGATTTTTCAATTATATACCACTTATGTAGTATATCATCCAGAGTATTTGGGAACATGTGTGGCCACACCCTTTCATACCGGTATCATACTTTTCTCCATTCAGTCTCACATTGGTGAATGTGACAGAGTGGGTCAAACCCAAGTTTAAAGGTCAGAAGGTTGACATTTGTTGACAATTTATTTCCACCAAAGCTTTCTACAAAATACAAAGTAGCGGTATTCGATGTTTGTAGTCGTGGTGCATGGGCTTCCCACCATTAGGTTTCCTATCATGTGCATGATTCTACTAAGATTTTCACTCTCCCTTGTTGTTCGACTAATTTGGATACTTCGTAGACATGAGTCATATGTGAGTTTCTTTTGCTAAAACACATGGGGGATCTCGTTTGTGTGTTAGTCGAGATGAGTGTTGGTGTTTGTTTTAGATTTTTCTCAAGCATGATAGGGACTGCTTGTATTGAAAAGCATGATTTTGTTTTCTTTATTGGTATTTCCTCTATCGACCAACACTCCTTAGCTTGAGCTTCGTAATTCTCCATTTTCCAATTATAAAGTTTTTTATCTAAGTTATTTCCTATTGACAATGGTGATCCAACTAAAATTTCTCCTTCATTGTTAGGCTCAACATTGCCTTTTTGTTCATTCATTACTTGATACAACTGTCTGGCTTCCAGGGATTCATACTATTTTTCAACCAAGAGTTTTCCTTCTTTTGGGTCCAATGGTGTTATGATTTTCCTACCGCTACCTTTCAATTTAATTATTTCCCTTTCGAGGGAGATTGTGGCCTTCATGTTTCGACCCCATGGTCTTTTAACTAATGTGAGATATGTGAGGATGCCTTCAACCAAATTAATAACTTCAAAGTTGAATCTCATTGGAATTCCCATTATGGATGTTATGAAACTTTTAAGAGTGCCAATTGGTTCAATGAACCTCTAATTTTCTAGTTTTAGAAAATTCATTGTTGGATGTAGCAGGGGCTTCCCAAGTTGAACCAATGTTTCTTTGGGGAGGTTATTTACTTGCGAAATGAAGTCTACTATGACTTGTTTGGTCATATGGACATAAATTTCAAGGTTGATTTATGGGTTGAATTTTCTTGTGTTCCTTTCTTGAGACAATTGTTGAAGGTTTTTTTATTGTTCTTTGATCTTCTTTGTATTCTCTTAGGATGCTCAACAAGTTGATAAGGCGATCGACTGACTTATTTTATTTTAATAACTAGAGAAATTATTCTAAAGTAGTGTTTGTAATACTTGAATATCCTCCCTTGTTTCCATTTAATTTGTCTTGGTCGATGTTTTTGAAGAATTTCATTGCTTCGTGCATTATTCTTTCTTTGTAATCTGGGCCAGGATATGCATTTCAGCCTCCCCTTTGTTGACTTGGTGGTTATGGGTAGATATATCCACCTACTCCCGATCATGTTACTACATGGAGATTTTTCGAATATAAAAATTTCTTTCTTAAGCACTGCATGCAATAGGTTCATGTTCTACTTATTCATTACTTTATCTAATACAATTGGACAGTCTTCAAGGGAGTGATATCGCAGTCCACATATGTTGTAGAACTTGAGGTCAATTTTGTCCTTTATTGGGAAATTAGGACTTATGTGGTCATCCTTCTAGCTATTGAAGTAGTAATAATGTACTCTACTACATATTCTACCGAATGATCCTCTTCCTCCTCTGTCTCGGCCTTGATAACCCCCACGACCTTGACCTCTGTAGTTGTTTCCATTTCCTTGGTCGACATTCTGGTCGACCATTTCTATATGGTATACTGAATGGATGTTTGTTCTATTTTTCTTGTTTAACCGACATTATTGCATTGAATGATAATTTGGTTCATAGATATGGCACCATTTTGGTCAGGCATTCCTTAGATTATGTGGGCAGTCTCTTGTTATGTGATTTTTTATGGCTTCACAAATGTCATAGAACATTTCAATTTGAATTCATTGGAATATTGGATTCAGTGAATCACTAAATTTACAATAGTCTTTTGTGTGTCCTTCTCTAGAGAAGATTGTGCACCAAAGTTTGTTTCGTGAGATTGACATATTTTTGATTGACTGTTGCAATTCTGTAAGTTTTTCTTCCAATATTTTCTCAATTATTGATGATGTCAATGTTCCTTTATCATCCATTTCTATGCACTGGGATTTTTTCAATGCATAATCACATGACTAAATGTCGTACATATGTAATGGTGCTCTAATTTTTTATAACAAACCTGCCACATACCATTCTACAAGCAATTTTTCTTCAATTGCATAAGGAATATAACTTAAAATATATTTGAATCTTTTATCATATTCACCGACGATTTTTCTTAGACTCTATTTGATTTCTTTTAGTTTCTTCCCAGCCAAGTGGCTTATATATTGAGTTTTGAAAAATGTGAGGAGGCTCTATTTTATTTCCTCCTTCAATCATTATTGATTATATGTGAAGTTCATGAACCAGGTGAGAGCTAGGGCTCAAATTGCAACACCAAATGGTGCCATTTGTTTGTCTTTGTCGGTTATATTAGCTACATCCTATAATATCTCACAAGCGAACCATTATCGTTTGGGATCTTCATCACCTTCATAAATGGGGATATGATTGAGGCCCATTGTTTTTTTCTTGAAATTTTCTTAAGAATAGAACTATTGCAAGGTTTTGGTTCGAAGTTGATTGGGAATTCTATGTGGTCTTACTTTATAGAGTCGAAGTGTGAATATTTGACTTGACCAATACAATCTTCCACTGCTCTTGCTCTTCAATTGGATTGTATTCAATTGCTAGTTGTGTTTGTTCTTTGCTAGGGATTAGATCATATTTATGACAACCTTTGTTTAAATATTCTATGAATAATCCTCTCCGGGGTTGCGTTGATTCATTTTTTTTATATGTTGAGTTGTAATCTTCAAGTAGTATATTCAAAAGGGGAGAGGAATCTATGAGATCTCTTATATGAAGGATTATGTTCTTTGGTCAATTTTGGACATTTTCTTGCGCTTCAATTGAAAACGTGTCTCTTATTTGACCATAATTATCAGTTTGACACCATACCTTTGGGGATTTAGTGTCCACATGAAGTCTATGAAGGAGGAAGTATGCAATACGTGGGCTAGGAATTTTTAAGGGAGAAATTCAAATCACAGGTCCTGAGTCGTTGATCTCCATACTGTTGACTTGGTCAGCTGCTTGATGGGTGCCACCAACTTCCATACTCATTTGCAATATTTTACTCCTCCCAGGAGCCATCAAGGTGATCTCAAAGTCCTCTCCAACTCCCCATTGTGGGCTCGACTTACTCGCGGTTGTTGGTGTTACTCATTCTGGATGATTTCATTTCTTCATAAAATAATCCCAAACTTCTCTTGTGTCTTTGTAGTTGGCTTCAAAAAATTCCTCCCACTCTTCTTGATTTTATTTCTAATTAGAATTTGAAGGAGGATTAGCCAAAAGGGGTCTGTACTCGACAATGTCTCTGACTCCATTGTCTAGTAGAAATTTATGAAGTAGGGACATGATGGTACAAAAGAAACCATTGTGCATTTTAGTATAGTTTTTGTAGTTGATGGTTTCGACTGATTCTTTGTCTTCAATCACTTGTTCTTAAATTTAATAATGCATGATCCTTTCAAACCAACCATTCAAGTTTTTTATTCCTCCATTTATGATTTGTGCATCAATTGCTCATCAGGAGAAAGTTTTCACATTAGACAAATTGATATATTCATATAATGATTTTGGAATTGTTGGACAGATTGTCATTGATGTCAGCATTCGATGTGATGACCTATTATTAATGATGAATTACCATAGATGAGATTGTCATTGATGTCCACAGTTGAAGTGATGATCTGTTGTTAAATGACAGATGACATTGTCATTGATGTCAACAGTATATCAGTCAACAAGAAGATAACAAATGCAGAGATCGACAACGCAAGCTCATGAGGAGGAGCAAACAACATAAGCAAATTTTATGAAGATCAAAGCTTAGAATTATAGAAGTATTTCGTGACTATTGTTGATCACGATAGGATCAACAATGATTCAATGATCAAGCTCTGAAGGAAGAACATATTGCAGATATGTCATCGGGATTAGTGAAGATACTGAACAGTTAATCAGTGTGCAGAAAATGTGAGAAGCCTCAACAGTCATCCGATCAGAATGAGAGCCTCATCAACTGTACAATCATAGTGAAGAAACCTCAGCAACCATCTGATCAAAAGATTGATCGTGTTGATCATATAAGTATTACATATGACGATCATATGGGTGACCGTGAGCTTAAGGATTGTTGGAATATCATGACCATAAGATCATGTTCGAGTGGAAGGACATGGCAAGAGATCAACATTTACCTGACTGAAAAGTCAAAGGAGGTGCTCTAACCTTTGAAGTCACGAAACACGAAATCACGATGAGAGCTGAATTGTTGGATCAAAGAAATAGTGTGACCGTTGATCTTCTTCAAGAATACCCGTCAGCCATCATATCCAGTGGAGATATAAGGAGGATAAGCCCAGGAGTTAGTTAACACTTCAAAGTAGAAAAATGATCTGATCCGTTGGATCAAGAGGAAACGTGGCAAGTGATTGGAATTTCGCTGACTCGCAGATCAGGAAAGTCAAAGACAGTGTTGCATGAACTCATGAAATGTGAAATCATGATATTATGTGGACCATTGGATCATGGAGGGTCGTGGACCATTGATCCAACGTAAGTGGATATCAAAATATCAGATATCAGGAAATCAAGAGTCGAAAGAAGGGAGGTGCTCTAACCCTCGACATCGCGAAATGTGAAGTCCCGATTAGATCTAGACCATTGGATCGAGGAAATTTTTCAACTGTTGATCTGCTTCGAGAGGCTCAGCAGCTGTCAGATTAAACTCGATTCCCGTTAGTCATCAGATCATCTCAATGTGGAAGGATTTGATAAGTGAGGTAAAGAGGATGTGAGTTCAAAGTGCCGAAACCCCGTCAACCTTCAGATCACCGAGGCTATGGACCGTTGATCTATCATGAAGCATTTTTGGAGTTTCATGGTCTTCGAGATAGGAAACTCATATTAGGAGTTCGCGATATGTGAAATCGTGACACACTCCTCTATCTTGGCCCTTGGTCATAGATAGTGGTCACGAGAAGGGAAGGAGATAGTGCAACCAAGCTCTATTTCAATGATCGTGGTATAGAGTGTCGAGACCCTTCATCACAAGAATGCCAAAATTCCAGCAGCCATCCATCTCAATGCCTGATCAAGTCCTGACCATCAGATTAAGGAAAGTAAGGATCAATTTAAAGTTTAAAGTAGACTGTTGATCTGTCTCTGCTAAATAGACGTGAACCATATGATCATATTAGTGATTTCATAATTAGGATTTTTGAGCTATTGGAGGTCATGAAGAATCGATTGGAAAAACGCTGAAATTCCGACAACTGTCCATCTCAGTGGGTAATATGAACTGTCTGATTGTTTCGGCGATATCGTGATCGTGAGTTTTGTAATATTGGAAGTCATGATGACTCGAAGGGCAAAGTGTCGAAATCCCGTCAGCCATCCATCTCATCAAGATATTGAATTATGATCGTTGGAATGATAAACACTCAGGAGCTCGTCTTGCCTAAACGTGAGGTCACCACCATTGGTCATATGGTAAAAAGGTTTAAAGGGACATAATGTATGTTTCTTAGTTGGTAAGCATGTGGTTCTATGCCGTTGGTCATATGCTATAATCATTTTACTATACATCACTATAGTTGGTAAATCCCGTGGTCTTATGGCACGATCATATGTGATGGTTTGAAGGAAGTGCCTTCACAGAATCTGGTCTCTGTAAATATAACAAAGATTCGGGATCGAGTTTAAAGGATTAAATTGATCCATGATTGTGATCGATTTATGGAAAGCCTTATCTGTAAAATAAATAAATAGTAATTAAGATTGATTAATCAAAGAGGTGTGATGATTGAAGAATGAACCAATTCACAGTCATGATTAAAAGAGAATAAATCATGAAAATATGAATAAAGAATAAAAGGAAAAATGATATTAATTAAAGTTTAGATTATCATTTTAAATGAAAAGTTACAATGGTTCAAATAGAGGGACATGTTGTTTTAAATTTCACACCAGTTTGAAGATTATATAAACGAGAAAAAGTGGTGAGAAGAATGTGTCTCTGCAGTTCAGAACATACGATCAAAAGCTGAAACAGATTCCAAGAAGATAGAAGAGGAAAGAAAATGTGAATTACAGAGAAGATGAAATGTGGTGATGAGTGTCTTATCATATACCTCTGATCATAAGATAGAGTTGATTCTATAATGGATCACTGATACTGGAGTTGAATAAACTCTAGTTGGATAGACTGGGTTCTATCAACAAGCTGAGACTTGCAGCAAGCCGGGTCTTGCGCCAAGATGGGTCTTGGCTGAGAGTTGGTGCTCTCTGAGGAGTTGGTGCTGAAACATTTAGTTGGTGCTAAAAGAAAATCCTCTCTCACATATTTTCATATTACTATGTTCATATTTATTATACAAAAGCTTATACAAACATCTGGTGTCTTTGTGTTCATTGTAATTATGATGTGATTGTTCTTAATATGTTCAAATATGTTTTAAGTGGTAACTTGTGAAAATAAATTGTTAAAATAGCTCACACACTAATTCTTCTTGCATAGTTTTTAATGTAATTGGTAATTCAAAGCTCCCACCATTTGTGTATGTCTTCCAAGGTTAACATCTGCGCTCCTTTTTCTTTAACATTCCCAAGTTTAAAACTATCAGCAACAGAACCAATGTTATAGTATGAAGGAAAGTAAGAGAAGCTACCAGTATATCCTTACACATAGCAACCTATATCACAACATCATATATAAGTACATATAGAGATATAAGTAAACATACACAAGAGGTGGGAGAAACATCAATGCATTTTATTAGATAGATAAAACAACCCTCTCTCTCTCTCCATTACATAGCCACACACACACACACACATATGCATGTTATACAGTTATTAGTCAGTTACACTTGTTAACTACCTGGTCATTTGACTCTAACTGTTTTTTCAACCGACTTCCCTGACCGATTTTTGCAGTCAAATTGACTATTCAACTGACAGGTCTAGTCAATAGAGTCAACTAGCCCCTACAATAATGTCCATTGAGATCAACTTATGATGTTGGTTATTAATGTCCACTAAGACCAAATTATGATGATGGTTATTTATATCCACTGAGACCAACTTATAATCATGGTTATTGATGTCCAATGATACCAACTTTGGTCTATCAAACCTTAAGAAAAGGAAAGGAATTACTTGGTTTGCTTTATAATTTTATTTATGTGCTCAAAAATATTTAAGAGAAGCATCCATAAATCATCATAGCTATGATGAGTTGAAAGGTTAGGAAGGTCCATATTGTAACAAAATTATTGAATTGAGCTATAATGTGGGTGTACACAAGACATTCTAAAAGAAAGTGATTTTCATCTTCAACCATCTTAATGTCACAAAAATGACAAATTTGATCTACCAATGACATTTTAGGAATTTTACAATGCCCTATTTCATTATGGATCTCATGAGAGTTTTTTCTTATTTAGCAATGATGATTTTATTCTTTATGCTAGTAAAAATAGAGAGATACTTTTGATCTTCTAGATTAGTATTGATCACCTCCTTATAATATCTTAATTTTCTCTTATTCTCTAATTCTTTATTTCAGCAAAATTTCTCCTTAAATTTAGATGTAGTGATATTTTTAATATTATCGTTATTCTGTAGAGTGATCTCTTCCTCGATTCCCCAATAATTTAGCCAAGACTTGGCATTTGTATGCCAACCCTGCTTGAGCCATATGTGGTTTTGATTGGAGTTTGAAGCAATCTTAGGAAGCCTCTTGTCTTCCATGTTTTTTGTATTGTTCTTATACATTAGATACCTAGTCATATCCATGCTCTCAATGCAGAAAATACTTGCTTCTACGAGGAGGATAGGATAGGGTGTATTTCTTTTAATATTAAAATTATAAGTTATAATATTTTGGATTTGTTGTATCTTTCTCCATGATATTGTAGATATGTTGCAGCCCCAAAATCCACAACTATATAAGATAGAAAGAGTGGTGAGAGTCTCAAAGAAGTGTTTTTTCTTATCCCAAAGCCAAAGGTCTAGTGATTTATAGTTTGTTTTTAAGACCATAATATGTTTTACACCCTCGATTGTCCTTTTCTCTATGCTATAGTTCTAGTTAATCTTGCGATGAAAATCAATTTCGAGATATTTTTATGAGGTCACTTCATCCAATCTATTGTTGTCATACAAAAAATTAACATAAGTGATATTTTTAGATTTGATCATCATAACCTTTGTTTTGTTAGAATTTACATTCATTCTCATACTAGAGCATAAATCCTTGAGAATGTTTAGTTGCTTTTCAAAATCATAGGGACATCTCACCATAAGAACAATATCGTAAGCATGATGAATCTTCCAGCCAAAGTCATGCCTTCATCCAAACAACCCTCTAACTTGATGTATATGCCAAAAAAGGTAGGGGAAATGGGACACACTTGCTTAACTCCTATATTACAACGTCCGAATGTTTTTGAATTCACTAACATGTTTAATGGCCGTATCTTTTTTAATGAGAAGGTAGTCCATTCAAATCTATGGTTTACTATATGCAGTGTCTGTGATTTCCTCTTGAAAAACCTCCAATACTTTGGCATGCAGTGTCTGTGATTTCCTCTTGACAAACCTCCAATACTCTAGCGAGATTCAGAAGAATAATTGATACAAGACTTGAGAAGTCATGTTGTGTAGACTATGTTATCTACATGTAGATGTTGCATATGATGTTGTGTGAAATGAAGTAATTATATTTGTACAAGAAGTAGATGCATATGCGTTGAACAAAAT
>JASDQU010436158.1:59781-100151 GCA_032191745.1 Picea mariana | reverse complement strand
AAAGTTTGATGATCCTCCTTGATAATGTTGTTTTGATGATGGAAAAGAAGATGGTCCTGGTATTATGATTGTATAAATATATTTGAAATGAAAATATATTTGAAATTGTATGTACCTTAGTCAAGTGATGATGTAATCCATGATAAGGCATGTATATCCCCATAACTTGATTATTGATGGTTCATGATAAACCAAAAACCACTTGTTATGATAGAGGAAGGTTCGTGGTCATTGAGAAGCCACATTGTGTAATGAATGGTTCATGGTAAGCCAAAACCACTTGAGAATTGTAATGGTTAAGGGTAAACCAATGTACAACCTGAAGGATTTAATGGTTGAGGGTAACCCACAAAAAACTAGGATGATGGTTAATGATGACATAGGGGGAGTAAAAGGCACAAGTATGAAAGTTTTTGATTCAAGAATTGTTGATGAATCATGTACAAGAGAAAGTTTCATAGAGGACCGACATATACAATGGTTCATGACCCATGTGTTCTGGTGGATGGTGACTTTTCATATAGACTTCAATAAACATGATGTCTATATTTTGTAGGTACAATATGAACATTGAGGAAGATTGAAAATGAAGATTGCAGAAAATAAAGGATGAATATAGAAGATAAAAGATTATAGAAGAAAAAATATAGAAGAAGAATGAATATGAAGAGCATAGAAGTTGAAGATGAAAATTGGACTAGTTCAAAAGACCTATTGAAGATATAGAGGATGGTGGATGGATATTGAAATCAAAATTATTCATTAAGGGGGAGTATGAAGGGTTAATTTCTACTTGTGATATTTGATGAAGATGTTAATGAAGTATAAATCTATGCATGAATTGAAGAATGAGGACAATGAGAGAAGTTTAGGGATGAGGATTTCATAGAGATATTGAAGGAGATATTAATATTGGATATCACTATGGAGATGGTTGAACTGGATATATTACTATGAATTAGTGTTGTTGTGTTTTTATGGTAACCTAAAATTATATAAAGGAATTGGTTTTATAATAAAAACACACACAAATAAATTGAATGAATAGAGTTTCACCTTCGAGAGTTTCTTGTAACACCCCGGTTTTGATCCCTATATTAGCAATGTATATATATGTACACGATGAAGGGATACAAGTCAAACAATGATGTGCTATGTAAATTTCACATTGAACATTAAAAAAATACATCATAGATTGTAGATAGAGAAGGATGAAAGACAAAGGGGGTTATGATTCGAAAAGAGAGGAAAGAAAGAGGGATTTGAAGGCTAAAAGGGGGGAAAATTAAAATAATAATATTTTATTCCTAAGCCTGATTTTGTTATCTTATATTATCCTAATCCATATAAACCTTGGATTTAGTGGGGAAGTGAGATACATAGGCTTCTTAGGAAGACACATGGTTAGTTGTTAGCATGCAAATATAACCTGTGTTTTTTTCTTGTTGTGGAGAGGTTTGTCTATAATTCTTCCTAGAGGTTGTTTGAGAGCTATGTTTCGATCCTATGAATATAATGAAATTAAGGGAAAATATTGCTACAAACTACATGGAAATTATGGCTATGTGAAGGGGAAACTATTTCCAATGAGGCAAAGTAATTACAACTAAGAATCCCTTGAGTTCATAGTAGTGATATTTCTTGACCAATCTGTGATGGAACCTAAGTAAGAAGTGGGATAACTCAAGGGACTATGTGGAAATGAAGGGTATCCATTATATGGGTGGTGTAGGTTGAAGGGGAAAGATAGATGGTGAGTTGTGATTTCTATAAGAAGTTGACAGACTATGATAACTAGGAAATTAGGTTGTATGAGGATTAAAGCTAACCATATATGATTTCATACTTGTGGACTCATATCCTTAGCTGGAGGATGGCATTATTGTAAAAATATTATAGGAAAAAAAGAGCCTATGGTTGGGTTGAACATATTTCATTTATAGTCAATTGGTGTTAAATTCCCAAAAAGATAAGTTCTATTGTTAATTTATAATTATGTGAATTAATGTTATTATTAAGTTATGAATTAAATGTTTTATTCATCTGCATGTTTAAGCTTGAATTGTAATTATGGTTATCATTATACATTGGATGTTTTATTGTGTTTGCATGAGTATGCATTGTCATGTTTGCATGCATTAATCATTTCATAACAGGACATTGAGAAATTATGGTATCAAAGCTATAAAGTGAGGATTTCAACCTAATTAGATGGCTGGGTATGTTAAAGAATGGTACCTGAGCAAGAAGATGAAGAAAATTTGTGCTTTCCAAAAGTACCATGTCTCATGGGTACTAAGTGAATTACAAAGTGGTATCAGAGCTATTGGGTATCAAAGATACTAGCTACAACACTAGGGTTATATGAGCCAAAAACTAGTTTGGATGTGAATAAATCACAATTGCAAATTGTGTTTTTGACATAATTCCTCAAGAATCATAATTGGAGAAGTTTTATGAATCCAATGAGTGTTAATGATGGCTAAATTCCAACTTGGATTCTTTTTATAGTATGCAGAGACATGAATTTTATAATTTAAGGCTATAGAGTTCGATTCACATGAAATTTGGGGAAAATTTTAAAAATTGAAGAAAATCCACAATTCTTGATGAAATCCAAATGTTAATTGGAACAATGATGTCAAATATAGTTGGTACACGGGTCAAATTCAAATAGGGAAGCTATGTTTGATAATTTCATGGCATCCCTATGGAGGAAATTGGGAAAATTTCTGAAACTAGTGAAAATTTGCAATTATGGATGGGTAACATAAATATGATGTGAACCCAACACCTATGATGTGGATTGGAAAGGTGACATGGAGAAATTAAGGTGGTTCTACATGTATTTGGGGCGCACATGTAGAAACCACGAGGTAGGGTGCACAACGATGAAGGAATCTAAGTTTGCAGAGGAAAGTGAAACGATATTTTGAAATGTTGAAATGCTTCCACAATCGTTGATGGGGTGAAACATGTCCCCTGGGTTGTAAGATGTTTGTGGAGGGTAGATGGTATTTTAATTTCCTACATGTTTACCCTCTACAATTGATCTAAATCATTGATCTAGATCAAGGGTGTGAGAACATGTGCATAAAATATGGAAAACTATATATGGGACTCACCCCATCACATAAATTGATGACAATGTGTCAGATGGAGTCTGAGTGTAGGTGGAAACCCACAGGATAAGGTTTATGGTGGTGGAGGCAAGTCCCAAAAAAAACAACAATAATTGGTTTGTAGACTCAAAGGCTAAGGAGACGATACTTCACAAAGTCACAAAGTTGGGGTGACATGTGTCCCCTAGGTAGTAAATAGTTTGTGGAGGCCAAGGGGCATTTTAAATAGTGGCAAGTTAATCCTTTTCAATTGACCTCAACCATTGATTTGAGATCTAGCATGGGGAACATGTGCACCAATAGAAGAATTTCAGAGATGTGACCCCTCCCCGGTCACATCAACGAAAGACAATGTTCCATTTGGAAGTCCTAGGGATAAATAAGGACCCCCTATCATGTCCATGGCTAAAATCATGCCATGTGGTAGATAAGGACAAAGGGGTATAAAATGGCCCAAAATTAATTAATAATAAAATAAAGTGAAGAGTAGAAAGGTAAAGGGGGCCATAGAGGAATGGAATAGTAGGTGAGGGGGAAAGAGAGGTGACATGGCATAGATATGTGATGACATGTAGGAATTGTTTGCCACATTAGTAGGCATGTGTCATGTCATGTCAGTAAGGATGCCATGTCATCATAAATAAAATTTATTTAATTTTTTTTTGGATACAAAATATCATTTTTCTCATAATAGAAGAATATTAAGTCAGAATTAGGTGAAATTTTAGTTGTAGGTCCACAATGAGGAGGGACATCAAATTTCTAGTGAGGGTGAATTCCTAATTCAACTCCAAATTTCTAGAAATTTTTTTTTAATGTTTTTTAAAGAATATGGTGGTATTCCTTGCCAACAACCCTAGTGAAGGTTCAATTTGGATAGTAGGGAATAGGTCGATACATGAAGTGACCAAATGGATCATTTGGCCAAATTCCAAATGGTTTGGAATGGAGATGTAGAAACATTCCAACATTCATTATTTTAAGAGACTTTTAAATGATTTTTGGAATCTTCAGTGGAGGAAAAGGGACCCAAGATCACTAGTATGGAATATTTTTCTTAGTCGACAATTAATGTACAAAAAAATCCATACAAATTTGTATTATTGAAGTTTTTCCATTTTTTCTTTGTTTGTAAGATAACAATTTTGGCTAAAAATTCAAGTCTAGAGAAAGTGCAAAAATGACAAAGTTGACAATTCAAAATTAATATAGAAATTAACTGGAGCATCATATCACTAATATGTAAGATGACGTGCACTCAAAATTAGGAATATTATATGTGACTAATATAAATATTTTATTGGTTCTCACCATATTTTCTTCTATAGGTGGAAAACTTGGTGTCTGAGCTTGATTGTGCTAGTGAGAAAAGTGCAGAAAATGGGAAAAAAGGTGATTTATAAGAGTTGTAACTTTTAGGTTTGATATTTGATTGGAGCATGAGTATAGTCATTGGAAATATAATTCAAAGAAAATATGTATGAAGTATAATAATTTGGATACATTCTTCATGGTTCTTCAAAAATTGAGAAGAAGGACTTGTAGCCTTAATTGAATTTTTTTTGACAATATGCATATTTTCTAGAATTTGAAATACAATGCTACATATATGGAAATGGTTGTTAAAAATAATTAAAAAGTACCTAGGAAAGTGTTTCTCATCACCTAGGCACCTAGGGGGTGGGAAAATGTCTAATGTGGACCCTAGTAATTTAATTCATGTGATATGAATCAAAAGCTATTTTATGAATTAGGGAAAGTGGGTGAGTGAAGTGCATTAATCTCCACCATTCATCTTGTCCAATCTAAACCCTTGGATTAAGAAACCCTTCAACTTCCCTCATTGAGTTGGTTAGGTTAAGGAGGTACCCCCCATTTAATTATTCTTTACATGTGTTTTGAAGAGAACAAGAGAACAAGAGAGAGAAGTCGAGTAGGAGAAGAGAAGAAGTTTTTTGAGCATTGGCACACATTCCAAGGCAAAGGTACATCATGGAAATCGAGGCAGAGGGTACAAATAGAAAAGGTTTGTACATTACGGATTTTAGAGAGGTCATACAATAGAGAAAATTACAGTCTGTACAACAGAGGAGGTGCATGTATTTCGAGGCAAGTTGGCACAAAAATCGAGGCACATTTAATGTTGCAAATTCCATACAACAAACCCATAATTTATGGCACAAGTTTTTAGACAACCCGTACAACATTAAATGTTGTGGCAGCCATACTGTGGTATGGATTTCTTGCACAAAAATCAAGGAGAATATTTTGGGACTGGTCAGGAGGAGATTTGTCTAATCTTCTGAGATAAGTTCGTGTAAATATTTGCTGTGAATATTTCTTCTGTAACAAAAGAATTTCTCTGAGCTCTAAAAAAAATAAAAATCCTCTCTCTCACTAGTTTTCACCTTGTGGGTTTTTCTAGGGTCAATGTTAGACACACAATCTATGTGTTTATAATTTCTAAGTTAGCGTGCTGCTGACAAAATTATTTATTTCTGCATTTAATTCTGTTCAGAATCCTCATGTTTCATTTATGAGAATTGTTTATATGCTGAGAAATCGCTGTTGTTATAAAACTGGGTTTTTGGGCATTAAACTATGATTAGTCTCAGTGAGATTTGAAACTGGGTAGTGTCCAAAATTTTTACATGGTATCAGAGATGAGTTGAAGAAGAATGCATAATTAAATCATCCGTACAGAGATTAGGACAAAAGTTACTTCACCGGACATAATTTTGGAATTTGTTATTTCAGCTGAGAAGGGTCAATGGCTACAGGTTTAAGAGTTGAGGAAGACTTGATGGGGCAGTAAATTTTGGTGTGTAACGTCCCTGACCATCAAAATTTGTTGGGTAACGCTACCAAAAACCATTTTATCTTTTATTCTAGCTCTGATACCAATTTGTAACGTCCTTAGCCGCCAACAAGCCATGCAACGCCACATCTGGGACGTCTCTCTTAGCTCTGATACCAATTTGTAAATTTATATGCATATCTATCCAATGCAAATTAACAACTATAACATTTTGTTCATGCCACTATTCATGCGGAAATGACATTTAGACATACAGACAATATGTGCATACAGACAACATACACACAGATTAATGCGGGAATGATAGTAAGACTACACATACAACATATGTTATCTATTCATGCATTACTAATAAATTATAACACATATACAATTACACAAAATACAATCACAAAGATTTGGTACTTATCTTTTAATATATGACCACCAAATGCATGCATACCTTCCACGAACCTCCCAGCCTTAGACCGCGCTACTCACCACGCTCAATAATGTATCACCCCCGAGATGGGACTAAACTCCAGCAAGAAAGGGATTCCTAGGCTTGGCAAGGAAAATAGGAACGTCTCACAAATCACAGGAAGGATTTTCTCCCAGGAGCCAAATCACACTAACATCCTACAACCTCTCATTCCCCACATGCTTGTCCCACCCTAGGAAGTGTGCCCCTTCTTTGCTCAACAATCCTTCAGCTACCCCACTTCCTTTCCAAAGATTCAATAACATGCCAGACATGATTTCTTTGAGAACTATAGTTTCAGTTGGGCTCCCTCTGGGAAATCACTTCCCCAACAACCTCTCTCACCCAGAGAGAGTTTCTTACAATCCTGACAACATGCTTCTTCAGTCCATGGGCCTAAAAACTCGCCTCTTCAAACCACAGGCCTAACAACCTGATTCTTCAACCAATATCTTAAGTCAATTCAAGTAAGGGTGATGGAAACAACAAAGATCAGTATAGAACATATGATGGAAGCAAGCCATGCTTATTCGAGGAACTGTGTGGGCTGTAACAACCAATCATTAAGACATAGCATGGGCTCACGAATTTACAGGGTGCGTCGGGCTTCAAAGGAGATACGTAGGATAAATCAAGTATGAATGTAGGTTCCCCAGGTGTGCACTCTTTCAAAGGTCAATGATGGAGATATATTTTAATGCATGGAGTCTGTGGGTGAATCGGGAAGGATGACAAACTTCTAGAGAATCATGAAGGTCACGATAATGGTGAGGGGATATGAGAACAATGAGCGAACTTGAGACTTGCGAAGCCACGCCGAAATGGGGAGCGAAACCCCAACGAGTTGGCTTTCCCATCTATAAAATCCATGCACCCAGGTTGACACATGTCTTCCTAAAGCTACATGAGCTCCACTTAACACTTGTTCCCCTTTTTCCCAGGAACTTAGGACAACACAACTTATGTCAACTTTAGCCTTTAGGAAAGAATAATATAATCTTATTCCTTTAGAGGTAATTACTCTAGCTTAGCCCCTAATCCTAGACACGTAGCCCCTTCCCTTACCATACCTAGTGGTGCTTAGTCCCCCATAACTCTTTCTTCATGGTCGGTCTACACACAATGATGAAATTTTATTAATGATATGAGTATTTACATATAGAAAAATCAGGCTCACTGGCCTTAAGCATCTAGGCTCTCCGGCGTAATAAACATATAAGTATACCAATTTATAAACACTTGGCTCACCAGCCTATAACATAATTACAATATAGCAGGGGCTCGGATTTGCTATGTTACAATCCCCTCCCCTTATTTTTGCACTGTCCTCAGTGCAACTTATTTACACAACAACAACAAGATTTCCAAAATCTTCAAAAAGATGTGGGTACTCTACCCACATAGAATCTCCATGCTCCCATGTTGCGTCCTCAGAACCGTACTAGGTCCACTGGACTTTTACAAGCTCTATGGCTCGATTCTGGAGTTACTTTCTTTTTTGGTCCAATATGCACACCAGATGCACCTGGAAAGCGCTTTCTTGCTCTACTTGAATCACATTCCAATCAATAACATGATTAGCATTAGGTATATATTTCTTAAGAAATGAGACATGAAATACATTATGTATAGACATAGATGTAGGCAACACAAGCATGTACACTACTGGACCAATCCTCTCTAGGATTTCAAACGACCCACAATATATGGCTGCCAACTTTGAAAAATTTCCCAACTTTAGGAAACTCCTGTTGGCTTTCACCTTCAAGAAAACATGATCCCCTACTTTAAATTCCCTATGAGTTCTGTTCTTATCAACATATCTTTTTTGCCTGTCTTGGGAAGCCTTCAAATTATGTTTAATATTCAACATTTTCCCTTCCAATTCCTTGAGCAAATCTGGCCCAAACACTTCCCTATCAGCTGGGTTGCCCCAACTTACTAGGGTGTTGCACTTTCTTCCATAAAGTGCTTCAAACGAGCTCATCTTCAATGATGCTTGATATCCATTGTTGTAATAAAATTCCACCAAGTGTAGATAATCTTCCCATTCAGATGGTTTGTCCATCACTTACATCTTTAGTATATCCTCTATCACTTGGTTCACCCAGTTTGTTTTCCCATTAGACTTAGAACGATAGGTTGTGTTGAAGTTCAGATTTGTTCCGAACCCTTTGAATAACCCCTTCCAAATATTTGAGGTAAACTTTGGGTCTCTGTCAGACACAATTGTCTTGGGTTTTCCATGCAAGTGTGCTCCTACCCTCATACAAATATCAACAACATTATCTGCCTTGTGAGTAGTCTTCATAGGAATGAAATGGGAAACTTTAGTAAGCTTGTCCACGACCACCATGATTTCATCATGTTGCTTGCTTGTTCTAGGCAATCCTATGATGAAATCCATGGTTAGAACTTCCCACTTCCACTTAGGAATGGGTAATGGATGCACTAAACCAGCTGGGTGTCTATGCTTAGCCCTCACCCTTTGACATTCCAAACATTTGGAAATAAAATCAGCAACTTCCTTCTTCATGCTTGGCCAATAATGTTGGCTTTTGACTGCTGAAATTGTTTTATGATATCCTGGGTATCCCACATAAGGTGCATTGTGCATTTATTTTAAAATTGAAGTCCTCAATTCAAGATCATTTGGTACTTAAACTTTGTTTTTGTACAGGAGGATTCCATCCATTCTCAATTCATATTCCTCAATTTTCTGCTTTGTTTTACCTTGCTGCAATTTTGTTACCATTTCCATGTATTGCAAATCTGATTTTGCAACCTCCACAATTCTGTCTTTAAAATTTGATTGGTACATGCTAATGGTTTTAGGATGTAGTTCATGCACTCTTCTGCTGAGTGCATCAACCACTTTGTTCTCTTTCCCGTTGATATGCTTTATATCAAAGTCATATTCACAAAGGAATTCTAACCATCTGCTTTGCCTAGCATTCAAAGTAGGTTGATCAAACAAATACTTCAGACCATTATGGTCTGTCCTAAGCTCAAATCTCTTTCCCATGAGGTAGTGCCTCCACTTCTTCAAAGAATGCACTATGGTTTCCAACTCCACATCATGAGTGGCATAGAGCCTTTCATGCTCTTTCAATTTTATGGACTTGAAACAGATTACAAATCTGTTCTGACTATGGAATCCACTCAGCCCTTCTTTGCATGCATCAGTGCAAACCACAAAATCTTCATCCAGATCTGCAATTTTCAGAATTGGATCACTGGTTAACAACTGCTTCAATTGATGGAAACTCTTTTCACATTCTTCTTTCCATTGAAACTTTTTCCCCTTCCTTTGCAAGGAAGTGATGGGATGAGATATTATTGAAAACCTTGCAATGAACCTTCTATAGTAGCCAACTAGACCCATGAAGGATCTGAATTCTGTCACATTCTTAGGTTTTTTCCACCCTTTAATGGCCTCAATCTTTTCAGGGTCCACTGCTATCCCTTCTTCAGATATGATATGCCCCAAATAGTGAATTTTGTTTTAGTAAAATGAGCACTTTCTCAATTTGGCATACAAATGATGCTCTCTTAGCACTTGTAACACCATCCTCAAATGATTCTCATGCTCTTCTTCCGACTTGGAATATACAAGGATGTCATCTAAAAATACAATGACAAACTTGTCTAAATATTCTTGGAAAACACCATTCATTAAGCACATGAAAATAGATGTCGCATTTGATAACCCAAATGGCACCACTGTGAACTCATAATGGCCATACCTTGTCCTAAAGGAAGTCTTTCTAATGTCTTTTTATTTAATCCTTACCTGATGGTATCCTGACCTGAGATCTATCTTCGAGAATATCCTTGCATCCTTCAACTGATCGAAGAGATCATAGATCCTTGGTAGAGGATACTTGTTCTTTATAGTCACTTTGTTCAACTGTCTGAAATCAATGCACAATATCAGTGTCCCATATTTCTTCTTCATGAAAAATATTGGAGCACCCCAAGGTGACACACTTGGGCATATATACCCCTTCTTCAGAAGTTCTTCAAGCTACATTTGCAACTCCTTCAGTTCAGGTGTACTCATTCTGTAAGGAGTTTTTGACATTGGAGCTACTCCAGGCATCAAATTTATAGAGAAATCAATATCTCTCTTTGGGGGTAGTCCTAGTACATCCTTGAACACATATTCAAAATATTCCAGGACTGCATGATCCTCCAAATTTTGCACCTTATCCTTAGTTGCTTCCTCCATATGGGCCGCAAATATTTGACAACCCTTCCTGTAACACTTTTTCAATTGCATTGCCGAAATTTCTCTGATAGTCACTGCCCTAGGAATTCCTTGCACCTTCCTTAGTTTCCCTTCCTCATCTATGCAAGTGAATTCCTTGTTATGGAAGTCTAGTATGGCATGGTGTTGGTCCAACCAATCCATACCAATTAGGAAATCATATGATCCCAAAGGTAGGATATTCAAATCTTCCCTAGTGCTCAATCCATTCATGTCCATAAGACATGAAATAACCTTTTCATTAACTTTTCTTTTGGCTCCGCTAGCTAGGCGCACCAACCAAGATTTTCCATGCTTGTTTCTTGGAAAATGAAAACTTTCCACCATCTTAGGATATATATAACTATGAATAGCTCTTGAATCAATTAACATAGTAATGGTTTGGTTGTTGATCTCACCTTCCACTTCAATCATATGTGACTGATACTCGACTTGCTTATTGTCCAGGGATGCATAGATCCTGGGTACACTTCTGCCCATGTACTCCACTATTTTAGCTCACTGAACATTGTGAATAAATCTAATTTTGTCACCTATGTGGGGACAATCTATAAACATATGATCTCCTTTACAACCCAAACATTTCATAGGTGGGTGCCTTGGCCTTTGATCACCTGTCTCAATCGTTCTAGATTCTCTAGAAGTTGGCTATCCCTGAGGATTATTTCTGAAGAATGGTGGCTTATATCCCTTCTTTCTCTGATCCATATTGAATTTCTTCTTGTCTTCCCAAGATTTTTGGAAAGTTGGCCTTGCTTTTTGTTGATCATATAGGCACTTAGCTTGCCTTATGGTCTCCTCCAATGTTTTGGGATCATCATATTGTATTTTTTCACTGATGAATGATGGAAAACCACTCAAGTACCTATGAATCTTTACTATCTCATCCTTGATGAAAGAAACATACTTCAACAATTATAAAAAACTTCTTTCATATTCATCTATTGTCATACTCCCAAGCTTGAGTTCAAAGAAATCATTCATTTTCCTGTCATAGTATCTCTTAGTCAAGTATTTATTTTCGAAATTCTTCTTGAATTCCCTCCAAGTAACATTTTTCTCTTTAACGTGCTGCACCTGCACAAGATGATCCCACCACATGGATTCCTTTCCTTTGAGTTCATAGATGACAATTATTCCTTTTGCATGAGAATAATAATTATGCGATTGAAAATAATTTCTCATGCCCAACAGCCATGTCTCTGCATATTCATCCTTGTGCTCACCATCAAATGTATGAGGTTTGATTTTTTTCATTTTCCCTTGTAGGTCATCCACCCCAGACCTCTTATTCTTCCTGAAAGGGGATGGACTTGAGCTGTTGTGTGCTTTCTTATTGGAATGCCTCGGGGAGTGGCAACGATGTATGCTAACACTTCTTGTTCTTCTTTTCTCATCAGGAGACCTGTGACTTCCTGACTTTCTTGAGCCACTCTCCTTATCCAATTTATTTTCCATTCTTTCCAGGATCTACATCAACTTCATGTTGAAGTCTTCTTTCTAGTCTTTGGATTTCATAAGCCTTTCATTATCCGCTTTATGGCTTTGGACATCTTTTTGCAAATTTTTGATGAGCTTCATCATGCTCACTTCTTTACCTATCTGTTCTCCATGCCCATTGGAGTTCGTTCCTTCAATTCCCAAATGGGAATACATCCCTCTAGTTTCATTCTCCGAACTGTAAGCATCTTGTGCCTCCTCCATTTCTCTGCACTATGTGACAATTCATTTCGGTTCTGACAATTGTTAATTTTGCAAAATGTGCAGTCAATCGAATTTTTGTCAGGATAATAGACTTAATAATTTGCAGAATAAACCAATCTGATTCAACAAAACACTATCATATTCCATTTTCAGTTGGTCTTGGTCAGTCAAGAACCCCTCAAGCTTCTATCTCTAAGCCCAGCTCCGTTCTGCAATAATTTTTGGGTGTTGGCCCCCTTTTCTTCAGCCCTTGGTTCGCATGTGACCACGACTGTGACCCAATGCTAATGGTTTGGGCACTTATCCAGAGTCTTGAAACATCGGTCCCCCAAACTTCATAGGTTTCCCTTTTTCCGCACCTCACAACATCACAAAAAAATGAATTGACAAATGTGCGAAGAACTGTGGAGCTAGGGCCCACATTCCTTGCTCAGATCTACATTGGATCGAAGCTTCAAGGACTCCGACTTCAGCTGTTTCCAAAGTACTTCCCTTACAACTCTCTTGGAGTGCCAAATTGGAGAACTCATGAAGTAGAGTGGATCAACGGTACATGACTTCCTAGTGTCCAACGAGTGATACTTACTATGGAATTCCCGGCTTCAGAGCTTTAGGACTTCGGAGGATTCCTTCCTCCCCTTCCATCATGAACCATTTCTTCTGGAGTGTCCAGTCTCCGGACTTCACTATCTGGTGCCACACGTCTACTGTGACCATAAGGGCCCCACCATCCATACTCAAGAGGATGCCCATGTGGTGAAATATTAGAAGCAAACACGTGGACCAATCAAATGGGTGACACATGTCACGTTCTAACAGGTATTTCAATCATCCAAAAGTTCTTAAATCAATAACACATGGAACACATTTCATGTGTTCACGTCATTTCAAGTGACGTCAACAAGCCACGTCACTTCTACTATTTTTCTTTGAGACTTTAGGCTTTGACAGTTTGTGCATCAACACACTTCTAGTTCTCCCAAACGCTAAAATCTTGAATCAAGCTGATCCGTGCTTGATCAAATACAATGGTAACCACCTCCCCCTCAGGATCTATGGTGTAGATCCTCCTTGGGACTTTGAAACTTCGGGCTTCAACCCCTCTTTCTCTTATAACCCATAAAATTTTTCAAAGTCGTGAATTCTGAAGGACTTGCAGGTTAACCCTCCTGTACCTTTCTTCAGATCTGACGGTTGTGAAGGATCCTCCTTCTCCCAAATAGATCCTACAACCCAACACCATGAATGTTGTGATTTCTTTCTCTGTGCAAATTTCTTAACCCGTTACACCTCCTGTGCTTATGAACACAGTCCAAGTGTTCTCTCAATGCTCTCCTGGCACTTTGTACATCAAAATTCTCTGAACTTTACTACGAATTCCTCGTTCGTGAACCATCCAGGTTCAGTGTTGAAACCATGGGCTCTGAACTTGATTTTTGTGCATTTCGACAACAATTCCTTTCCAAAATTTTGCTTAAACTTCCACTAACATGGCCCATTCAGGCTCAATGTTGAAACCTTGGCTCTGATACCAATTTGTAATGTCTCCGACCATCAACCTCTACTGGGTAATGCTACCAAAAACTACTTTATCTTTTCTTCTATCTCTGATACCAATTTGTAATTTCCCCAGCTGCCAATAGGCTGGGAACCGCCACATTTGGGACGTCTCTCTTAGCTCTGATACCAATTTGTAAATTTATATGCATATCTATTCAATGCAAATTGAAAGCTATAGCATTTTGTTCATGCCACTATTCATGTGGAAATAACATTTAGACATACAGACAATATATGCATACAAACAACATATTCTAATAACACACAAATTAATGCGATAATGAAAGTAAGCCTACACATACAACATATGTTATCTATTAAGGCGTTACTCATCAATTATAACACATATACAATTACACAACATACAATCATAGAGATTTGGTACTTATCTTTTAATAGATGACCACCAATTGTGTGCAGACCTTCCACGGACCTCCCAACCTTAGACCACACTGCTCATCACGCTCAACAATGTGTCACCCCTGAGCTAGGACTAAACTCCACCAGGCAAGGGATTCCTAGGCTTGACAAGGAAAATAGGAATGTCGCATAGATCATAGGAAGGATTTTCCCCAGGATCCAACTCACACTAACAACCTACAACCTCTCAATCCCCACATGCCTGTCCCATTCCAGGAAGTGTGCCCCTTCTCTGCTCAACAGTCCTTCGGCTGCGCCACTTCCTTTCCAGGGATTCAACAATAGGCCAGACATGAATTCTCTGAGCAATGTAGTTGCAATTGGGCTCCCTCTGAAAAATCACTTCCCCAACAACCTCTCTCACCTGGAGAAATTTGCTTACAGGCCTGACAACCTGCTTCTTCAATCCACGAGCATGACAACCCACCTCTTCAAACCATAGGCTTGACAACCTACTTTTTCAACCCAACTCTTAAGTCAATTCAAGTAAGGGCAATGACAACATAAAATATCAGTATAGAATAGATGATGGTAGCAAGCCATTCTCAATCGAGGAACTACGTGGGCTGTAATAGCCAACCGTTAAGACACAACATGAGCTCATGCATATACAGGGTGTGCCAGGCTTCACAGAAGATACACAGGATAACTTAAGTATGACTACAAGTTCCCTAGGTTCGTTCTTGTTCAGAAGGCGATGATGGAGAGATAGTTCAATGCATGGAATTTGTGGGTGAATATGAAAGGATGACAGACTTCCATAGAATCGTGAAGGTCATGAGAATGGCGAGGGAACCCAAGAACGATAAGGGAACCTGAGACTTGAGAATCCATGCCAGAATGGGGAGCGAACCCCCAACAACATGGATTTCATAGCTATAAATTGCATGCGCCTAGGTTGACACATGTCTTCCTGAAGCTGCATGAGCTCCACTTAATACTCGTTCCCCTTTTTCCCAGGAACTTAGGACAACACAACTTATGTCAACTTTAGCCTTTAGTAAAGAATAATATAATCTTATTCCTTTAGAGGTAAGCCCTCTAGATTAGCCCCTAATCCTATACACTTAGCCCCTTCCCTTACCCTACCTAATGGAGCTTAGTCCCCCATAACTCTTTCTTCGTGGTTGGTCTACATGCATCGATGTAATTTTATTAATGATATGAGTATTTACATATACAAAAATCAGGCTCACTCGCCTTAAGAATCTAGGCTTGCCACCCTAATAAACATATAATTCTACCAGCTTATAAACACTTGGGTCACCAGCCTATAACATAATTACAATTCAGCATGGGATCAACTTTGGGTGTTACATGGTGCTTGGAAGGAGAGAATGATTTTTCTTCTGTAGGAGAGTGAGTTATGGGACATTGTTGAGAACTCCACAACAAATCCGGTAACAATACCTACAGATGATACACTTTTGGTAGCATATACCAAGAAGAGTATCAAGGCTAAAAGAATCATCCTTGATGCCATCAAGGACCATTTGATTCTGTAGGTGACATGGAAGAAAAATGCCTATGATATGTGGGATTCCTTGACGAATTTGTATCAAAGTACAAAGGAGAACTAGAAGATGGTTTTGAGAGAAAAAATAAAAAGCATTAGAATGACCAAGGCTGAAAATGCGGTCACATGTCTTACCAGGCTGACACATGTGAGAGATGAACTTGGTGATTTTGGGCCATTGTTGACAGTGAGCTTGTGAGGACAACATTGAATGGGGTGACCAAACAATGGGTTTTTAGTTGTTGAGGGAATTGTGGCAAGGGATAATCTTCCCAAGTGGGAACATCTTTGGGATGACTTTGTTTAGGAGGAAACCTGAAGAGGGTATGTGCATGGAAATTCATCTATTGGTAATGATGAGGAGAATGTGGCTCTTGCTGCTAACAACAAGAAGAAGTTAAAAAAGGGTCCTAAGGTAGGGAACAATTCGAAGGGTGAAGGAAAAAAGGACATGACCAAATTCAAGTGATTTGCATGTCACAATTTTGGGCACTATGCGAGGTAGTGTCCTAATAAGAAGAAGAAACAGATTGCAACTTCAATAGAGGTAGAAGATTTTTCCACCGAGTTCGATAAGGAGTTTTCCTTAGTGGTGTGTCTTTCCACTAGAGCCACACAGTCCATTGTTTGGTATATTGATAGTGGTGCCTCCCGCCATATGACAGGTGTTTGTGAGCATTTGATAGATCTTACACAGATTGGTGATCTTGAGGTAGTGCTTGGAGATGACGGGGTGGTCAAGGAAGTTGTTAGTGGGAGAATATAATTTCAAAGGGATTCTCAACCTCCCATGTTGTTGAGAGATGTCCTATATGTTCCTCGCTTGAAGAAGAACTTGATTTCAATTTATACTATTGAGGAGAGGTAGTATGAGGTGTTTTTTCATGATGGACATGTGCTCCTATTTCCCAACGAGTCCAGTATCACTTCGGACAAAGTGATTGAGACTCGACATGAGAAGTTGTAGAAGATCATGTTTCAGCCAACTAGTGCATTGTATCATACTACCAACAACAATGATATTTGTGAGCTATGGCATAGGAGGATGGCCCATTTTCATCATGGGGATTTGAGGATACTGAGGGAGATTGTGATTGGAGTGCCAAATTTCAGTACATAGCACCAAGATTTGTGCAAGGGGTGTTCTTTGGGAAAGTACACCAAGACAACGTTTCCAAGTAGTGACATCAGAGCCACATGTATACTTGATCTGATTCATTTTGATATATGTGGTCATATGTCTTTTGTATCATTGAGTGGTTATTTGTACTATGTCATATTTATTGATGGCTTCTCTCGAAAGTCTTGGATTTTCTTCATGAAGACCAAAGGACAGGTTTTCAATCGGTTCCAAGAGTTCAAATCTCTTGTGGAGAAACAAAATGGGAGGAAAATCATATTATTGAGGACAGATAATGGGGTTGAGTATACCTCCAAGGAGTTTAATGAATTCTATGCAGGAGAGGGAATCAAGAGGGAGTTTACTATTCCTTACAACCCAAAACATAATGGGGTTGCTGAGAGGAAGAACATGGCCATAGTTGGGGCTGGGAGAGCCATGTTGCATGATTAGGGGCTTCCACTCTTTCTTTGGGCCGAGGCATGTTACATTGTAGTTTATTTGCAGAACAGGAGTCCAAAAAAATAATTGTGGGATAAGACTCTTGAGGAATATTTATATGGGAAGAAGCCCAAGGTTGGGCACTTTAGGATTTTTGGGTGCCTTACATATTCACATGTCCCTTCTGAGAAGAGGAAAAATATAGAGCCCACGACTGAAAAAGGGATTTCTTTTTGGGTATAGTGAGACTTCAAAGGATTTCCGCATATACATACCTTCCTTGAGGAAGACAATTGTGAGAAGGGATGTGGTATTTGAGGAGGATAGATACTTTAGGAAGTCACGAGGGAATGAGAAGAGTGAGCAATCATCACCTCAGATTCAGGTGAGTCCACTACAGACTTTAGTGACATAAAGTTTAGTTCCACCAGTTTCGATGATGACTTGTCCACAGGGCATAGGGCCACAAATGTTAGGATCACATGTTACTGATCCTCAAATTTCAGAATCTTATGCTCCAGATTCTACTTTAGGTTTACAGTCTTTAGGTGATGGGGTTGAGCAGGAGGAGTCCCCTTCAGGGGACACTACTTCAAAGAGGAGGAAGCCTAAGTGGCTTTAAGACACTTTGAAGGAGGCACATGGTTCTGTGGGGAATCTGAGGAAGGCTGTGAGGGAGATTAAAACTCTTGAAATATTTTTCATCTATCTTGTGATGGTGAGCAACATCAGAGATTCCGATCCTTCCACTTTTGAGGAAGCTACTGGCATACAGGTTTGGAGAGATTCCATGATGGAAGAGTACAATTCCATCATGAAAAATGATGTTTTGGAGGTTGTTCCTAGGCCTGAGGGGAAGTCAGTGGTGACTTCTAGGTGGCTCTACAAACTCAAATATGTTGCATGCAATATCCTCAAATTTTAGAAAATTAAATTCTATGTTGAATTTTGAAATAAAATTCTGTTTTTGGAAAATTCGAATTTGGAAATATTTTCCATTTATGGCAAATCTGAATTCGGAATTTTGGATTATGTAATTAATTATTTGATCACTGTTGGGAAAATATTTGACTTGCCTAACTGTCCTCTTTTATTGGACACATGTATGAGACATTTTTTTTAATAAATTTAATGATGGAAGACAAATAGAACAACCAGGTTAAAAATAGTTGACCATGAATCCATGAGTGGGAAATAGGTTTGAGTTACCTAAAGGCTAATTTTTACAAGTGGTAGAAGTGTAATTTGACCACTAGAAGCCCCTAAAAATTAGGGATTTGTGAAGTTGTGAATTTCCCCAAGGAGGGATAGGAATGAAAGACCCAGGCATAAGAATATATACAACATATGTGGGAGGAAGGACATTGCTTAGTATGTTGGGGAAAATGGAGAATTGTTTGATGTTATGAGCACTGTTAGTGTGAGGCAAATCATTTTATGATGGGTTGATGGTGACTATAGATAAGGAGGATAATTCATTTTTCCCTTATAGACTCATGGTTAGGCTAGGGGGTGATTAGGACAAGTGATTGTGGCTATTCTATTCTACAATTGGGTGGAACGTGGTTGTTCCATTTGTTTTCCAGCATCACTTTTCAGATATATATCTTAGCTATGTATTCCATTGTCGATATTATATCTATCGTTGATATCTGTTAGGAATATGTACATAAGCAAATACTTCAGAAAAATACTTCAATAAGGGAAAAAAATTAGACTGTATTATTATTAATTTGCTATCATGCTGAGAATAGATAGAAGTAATAAAAGTCCAAATACATTATTTATTTGTATCTATTACCACAGAAATATAATGATACAATAGACCTCAAAGTGTCTTGCAAAAGTAACTATTATATTCAATAGATCGTTGTCCAAAATATTACAGTTGGGTATCATAGACCCAAAAACTCCACAACATTTTTTGTTTTAAAACAAAGCTTTAAATAATTCTACACCAAAACTATGTGTAACCAAAGAAAATGTGTGCATAGGTCAATGAAGGAAGAACATGGAACTTGAATACCTTTTGTGGTAGGATGCTTCCTTCACCCAAGCACACTATTTTTTCCCAACCTGCAAGAGAAGCAAAGCAAGGGTTTTAGCAACTTCACTAGCTCTCAAGTTTTTAATTTATGAAAATAAATAAAAATAGATCAAGGACACAACTTATCTTGGATTCCAATGAATGTTATATCACGTTTTCTCCTTGTGAAGTAGTCGATCCACGATCCAAGAGAAGAAGGAGTGGATCTATAACCATCTGATGGGTTCCCTCACAAAGAAGGGAGCCATCATTAATTTTTATCCATGCATAAACTTTTCTTTGATAAATTTAAAGAAAAAGATCAAAATTTAAATAAAAACTCTGTTGTTTCAGTAACCCTGTACAGGTTCTCGAAAATCTTAAGTATCTAAAATAAAGAGAATATATTTATAGAGAAAACACAAAATTGCAATCATTAAGGGAAAACAAATGTTTTAGTAGAGAATAAGCAATAACAATTACTTTCCTCCTTACGGAAGCCATAATGATAATGATAAATATTTTGGATGAATTATAGAACTTTATTCAATGAAATAAACCTGGACTTATTTGATCAAAATCCTATTCCGATGGACCAAAGGAAATGAAAGGAACTCATGGTCACGAGGTTTAAAAACTATGCCTAAATTAAGCAATTTACAAACAAAACAAAGTTTCCTTTATTTACACAGAGGGAAATCCCGACAGTGATTTCCTACCTCACAGAGACATAAACCTAAATAGGTAGAGGTAATAACTGTAAGGTTTTTCTTTCTTGGATTGACCTATATTATCAATCAGTTCAGAGGAATAGCTCTGTTAGGGAAAGAAGGTATCCAGAGAAAATATCACATAGGTAAACATTAACTATTAAACAATGGTAATCAATCCATGGGTATTGGGTTTGAGAAATATGATAAACAATAAACATTAGTAGGAAGATTTTGAATGCGAATTAAACATACAAAGAATAGTATTGAAGTTAATACAAGAAGTTTCACGGACTACAACCAGGTCCGGGATTTTTGTAAAAGTTTAACACCTTAACTACATTCATTATCAACCCTCACCCATGATACGTAATTCATGATGCCTCCTTACACAGTAACCCAGGATGAGGCTGTAGGTCTATATCACCTTGTGTCGACCACAATTTGCTCGAATAAAAGGTACTGAGTGTATCTATTTTACCAAGAACTTATTCTATAGAGAAACAAGATGCATAGACGGAAGAAGTACTTCACAAAGAATTTCTTTTATACACAAAAACTATTCTACAGAGAAGCACGATGTATAGACGAAAGAAGTAATTCATAGAGAATTTCTTTTATACACAAAAACTATTCTACAAATAATCACGATGCATAGATGGAATAAGTACTTCACAATTACTTTCTTTTATACACAGAAACTATTCTACAGAGAAGCATGATGCATAGATGGAAGAAGTACTTCATCGAGATCAAGCATTGCTAATATAGATATATAGATAAAGAAATTGACCTAGAGAGACTTTCTTTTATACACAGAAACTATTCTATAGAGAAGAACGATGCATATACAAAATAAGTACTTCACAGAGAAGAAGCATTGCAAATATAGATATATAGATAAATAACTTGACCCACAAAGACTTTCTATTATACATAGAAACCACTCCTCAAAGAACGTTAGGTGATTTAGATGGAGGAGATAGTACACGACAAGCATACTGTATTTATATTTGCAAGGGAAACTAATTTTCAGAGAGTACACAACATATGTACAGAGGAGATAATACACATGGTACTTTTATTTTTTCATAGAAAACACGCATTGCTTGGACAAAAGATAATATTTGCAAGAAGGAATTCACACAGAGCACCACTGTAAAGAAAACACCTAAAATATAGAAGAACCCATATAAAACTGTTGAAGAAGGATATTAGAGTATTTACCATTCCTGTGGAGATACTTAACAGAGACAAATTGCATAACAAAGCCGAATGCCATAACATATCCAAATGACATAACATAGCCAAATGCCATAACAAAGTCGAATTCCATAATAGAGCCAAATTCCATAACAGAGCCAAATGCCATAACAGAGCTGAATGCTATAACATATCTGAATGCTAGTGTCATACACAATGTGTAAGCAAAAAAATGACCAAGCGAAATGAGACCCAAGGGTTTAGTTATGAAGGGAGTAATGGAACCTCAAACTTCACGATGATGGGAGGAGCGTCAGGTACGCCGCCCCACTCCTTGCCATGTGGGTTGTCTGAAGTGTGAAGCCCACAGTGGGAGGTTCAACACAGTGGAAGGCCTAGAGGGTACTAGGTTGGCTAGTCCTCCATTGATGGACTTTCCCTAGATTTAAATGCCAAGATCAAACACCGGCCAATGTTCAGACTTTACCTGGCATCTACCTATTGTCCATTTCAAAATCATTTAATTGTTGAGTGGATATGTAACACAATGTTGGATAGATAATAAATTTCCCTGGTATAACTTCATACATAGTCTATATTACATATCGTATGTTACTCTCACCTATACTATGGAACATGCTTAGTAGGTGGACGATTGTACCCTAGCACGTGGACTATGGACTAGAGTTGTTATAATAGTATAGTCATAGTTCTTACTTTAGGTCTTGACTTATGTAATATAGATGTTTATGCATATCATAGGTTATAATAGTGGAATGGGGATATTGCTATGACTTTAATGAGTATGGTTAGCATGGGTTCAATGAAACCCCAACTTGTTTTACATTCAAACAATAATCAGAGTTAAAACTTTAATGCAGTAACAAGGAGAATATATTTCGAGTAAATCAAATGAGATGACTATGACATGTTTTCATGAATAGTAGCAATAAGTTGTAATCGGGTACTAAACCTCATACATGATGTTAATATAGTAGAGAAACAATTTTATGCACATAAACAATGACATAGATTTATAAGGATTATTTCATATGTCACGATAGTTTTCGATAAGTTATAGATGTTATTTCCCTGATCATTTTATTTATTTATTTTTAGTTAAATTTGGGGTACATTACACTGCAGATGGCATAATTGAGAAGTACAAAGCTAGTTTTGTGGCTCAGTGGTTCTCACAAGTTTAGGGATTTGATTATGATGAGACCTTCACTCTGGTTGCTGGATATACCTTGATCAGGGCAGCGATCTCTATTGCAGCATAGATGGGTTGGAAGATCCATCAGATAGATGTGAAGACTACATTTCTAAATGGTATCATACAGAAGGAGGTGTACATTGAGCAACCATTGGGCTTTGAGGTGCATGGGAGAGAGTCTCATGTGTGCACACTGAAGAAGGCATTGTATGGGCTGAAACAAGCTCCCAGAGCTTGGTATTCTAGGATTGATGCCTACTTGCAATCGTTGGGCTTTGAGAAGAGTGAGGTGGATCCTAAATTGTACTTCATTGTGGTTGGAGAGGATCCTCTCATACTCTTGCTATATGTTTATGATATTTTCATTACAGGGATTGAGAGACTCATTACTAGCTACAAGGAGAGCCATTCTTCAGAGTTCGAAATGAAAGATATTGGACTGATGCATTATTTTTTGGGGTTGGAGGTTTGATAGGGGCTTGAAACATATTTCTGGAACAGGGGAAGTATGATTTTGAAATTCTGAGGAGATTCAAGATGGAATATTGTAGGCCCATGTCCACACCCATGATCACCAAATGGAAGAATCTCAATGCTTCTGAGTCACAGTTGGTTGATCCCACATTATATCGTCAGTTGATCGGTTCGTTGATGTATTTGGTCAACACCAGACCATATAATTTTTTTACTGTCAACACTCTTAATCAACTTATGGTGCAGCCTAGGAGAGTGCATTGGGTGGAATAAAAACTTGTGCTCACGTATCTTTGTGGTACAATGGATTATGGCATGGACTATCTGAGAGGGGATGGAGTTCGATTGGTGGGTTATACTAATTCAGTTTGGGCAAGATGTGTTAGTGATAGGAAAAGTACTTCAGGTTGTTGTTTCAGATTGGGCTCAACAGTGGTGTCTTGGTTCAGTCGTAAGTAAAATTTAGTGGCTTTGAGTTCTATATAGGCTAATTATATGGCTTCCATTCATTCCAATTGTGAGTCCATTTGTCTTCGCAAGTTGCTAGTGGGATTATGTTAAGATCCAAATACTCAAAATATCATAAAATAATAGAAGTACAAACCATGTACATAATGTCAACGTGGAGCACAACTCCAATAAAGATAATTTACACAATAACTCCTTAAAGAATAGGGGAACCCCCTCCAAATAACCAAATACCTTTCATACTTCACAATTCCCCTCCCAATAATGAATACATGATCTATTATATATAACTATTCACACTTGCACATGATTCACCTTTATCACTAGGCCGACCCTATTACATATGTATTTACACATTACATGTACATTTAGTCCCATATATTCCCCCCCTTTGGGTCATATCATATACATTTATCCATATATATGCCCCCCTTGGGTCATAACATAGTACCCTCCTTCAAAAAGCTTTGTCCTCAAAGATTTGCATTTAAAGGCTTCACATGTGATGAAACCAAGTAATACAATTTTCTTATGTTCATTATTTCTTCATTGCATTGTTGATGATCTATCCATCCAAAATCAATTCTTTTCGGTCTTAATCCTTGGTGTCTAGTTGTTGAATAATTTTTTTTCTTTTGATTCCATGTATTTTTGTTGAAGCTTCTCCAATTTGTAGTCGTTGTTGGTCTATGATAATAACTTGTTGAAGAGTAGTTTGGTGATGCCTTGTTCCATGAATATTGACAAGTATTCCATCTTATTTCTTCATAATGTTGATATCTTTCTTCTTGTCTTCCTTGAAATGCTTCTTGGTAATGAGGGTGTCAATATGGTTTCATATTGATGGTCTTCCTTCACTATGCACATGCATTTCATCTATCTTCTTTTCAGTGACAATGGAATCCTCAATCATCTTTTCTTGGTATTTGATTACTCTAGCCTTCGAGATAATTCCATTATATTTGGAATGTACATCCTCTAGATGGATTTCAACTTCTTCAAGTATCTTTTGTTGACCTTCTTTAATATTGTCTTCTTTCTCCTTTTGAAGCTGCAATGTGATCCCATATAACAAATTTTGATGTCCTTCTTCAATTATGGATTGTATTTATGATTTTAACTTATCAGTATTTAAGGATTCCTAAACCTTCATGCAAATTTCTTCTTCCAGTCTTTTGGTAGATTCTTCATCCAAGATCATTATTTGTTCTTGATTTTGACAATTCTTCTTTTCTTCTTTCAATATCTTGACATAATCCAATAGTTTTTTATTATGGTTTCATAATCTACACATCTCTTCATCTTTCTTTTTCAAATCTTCCATTGACTCATCATTTTCCCACTTTGATTTACTATTCTTTTATTTCTTTAAGTTCTTAACCTCCTTAATGATTTATTCATTAAGGGATCGTATCTTATATAGCTCCCCACCCTTATTCTTAATCTCTTCCTCTTCTTCTTTTAATTCATCTTGAATTCTATACAATTCCTCCATTTTTGTGTCCCTAATCTATTTATCTGAGAAGTGTTTTTCAAATTCTTCCCATGTGCAGTGACATCTAGTATTTTGATCAACACTCATCCACCACTTCCAAGCTTCATCAAAAAAATAATCTATTGCCTTTGTGGGAGTCATATTATATTCTTTTACCAACCTCAACCACTCCATAGGATTGATTTCATCTTTATCTTCATCTCATGTAAATTTAGGTATTGTGATGCAAGAGCATCGCCTTCAAAGTCAAAACGCGAGCATGGAGGCAAAGGAACGACATCTCAACAAATGACATAATTTCAAATCGAAAATTAACTCAGAATTAAATCGATTGTTGGGATATTTTGTAAACAACATTTTAAGTTGTAACTTGTTTGTAAAGTCGTAAAGGACTATAAGGGATTGCAGATATGGAGTGTTGACTCTATCTGGAAATAACTGGTAGTTATTGTAATAGGACAAAGTAGGTAACAACTTTGAATTGATAGGATAGATTTCAGACAGGACAAGAGAGCTTGTGGAGCCAGTCCTTAGATAGTTATTTATTTATTTTTGTATTGTAATGGATAGACAGAGTAGAGAGAAGGAGATAGAGATTAGAGAGATCAGTAGAGCAGAGTAGAGTAGAAGAAACATTTTGTAATTTTTTTCATGAATGAATAGAACAGACAGAATTGTCCCAAATCCTTGGACCGTGTTCATTTGATGTATTGATGAATGAACGTTATTTTCTATATATGTGATTTATTTCAGTTCGTTCATGTATGATTGTTCGAGAGATTGACTGTATGAAGTTGTAACAAAACTGGATGAGTTTCAATTGTTTCTCTCCTGACACTCATATGCAAGGTGTGCATCTCGAATGTAAGGAGCACGTCGACTGAGTCTCAGAGTGGCTCAAAGAATTTCAGAGAGGACAAGATAAAATTAGTCCAGGTGCAAGGTGTGCACAACGTCAAGGAGAGACCAATTTTCAAAGAACCAACACAGGAGAATGCTAGGTGGGCGAGAATAATTTCTTTCCAAGAAATCCTTTGATTTGAGTTATTGAAATCTCAAGAATGCAATGTGTGCATGGGAGATCAAAATCCTTTTAAGGACTGAAGATTAGAAGAGATAACACTTTTCCTGAGTGTTGACGAGATCCCAGAGTTAGACTCATGGAAAGAATAAATGTTCGAAACCTTTGAATATTGACAAATATTCCAAGTGGGGAGATATCAGAAGCTCAGGAGGAGGAGCGATCGTGATCGTTGGATCGAAGTGAAGAGGATCGACAATCGTCGGATCAGAGGAAGGTGAAAGAGCCCTAGCACTTCATAGCACAGAGGAGAGATAACCTATCATGGTTGAACTTTGAGGTTTTCGAAGTCCGAAGAGATGAAACCCCGAAGTAGAATCTCAGTCGTCCGATCACAGAAACAAATATGAGCCATAAGATTGTTCAGATAAAGGATCAAGCGTTGGATCATCAGATACTGTGAATTCTAGGAGGAATCAAGTTTGAAACTTGAAACACCCAAAGCGTGGAGAGCCGAAGGGCCGGAGTGAATCTGGATCATTGATCCAGGAGGATACATGTCAATAGGTCAGAATATCCATAGGAAGGTAGGGGTTGAAGCGTTGAAACATATGAAGCCCGAATACCTGAAGAGATGAGAGCCCTCGATCTGTGAAGAGACACTTAGCAACATATCTTGAGATTTAGGAAATTTGAAGTGGGCATTTTAGTTTGAGAACTGAGATCGCTGTAGTGCAAAGACCCGAAGACCCGAAGTAAGATCTGGACCGTGAGATCTAAGGGAGACGTGGCATGAATCCGTGAACTCTGGGTAAACTCCCAAAGCGATTTGTAGCCACCGGATCTAAGAGGGATGTGGCATATATCCATGCATTCTGGGTAAAGTCCCAAAGAAATCCTTGATCGTTAGATCAGGAGGACACACGTCAGTGGATTACAGACTCCGGGTAAAAGCCATTGGGGAAAAGGAAGTTTGATATTTGAGATCTCAGAAGTCCGAAGACCCAAAGGAGATCTCGATCGTCGATCGAGAAGAGGGTCGCAGGACCATTGATCTGAGTATAAAGGTAAAACATTTGAAGTGGGAGAAGAACCGTTGATCAAGTAGGAAAGGTGTTAGCAGATCACTAGTTCCAGAGGATTGACATACGGAAGGAAGATGGGTTTGATATTTCAAATTCTCGAAGTTCCTAATTGCGAAGAGATATCGACTGTTTATTCAGAGGAAGCATATCTGGTCCATGGATTCAAAGGTTGCAGCTCTGATCATCTATTTAGAAGTTATCATCAAGATCGTGAGATCGACGATCCCGTAGTATTGCGGGGACAGAAATTGCGAGGATTTTAAGATATTGAGGGTGGGCCGCAATTCAAACCGTGGTTCCCTCAAGGGGACACGTGGAAGTTTTAGGAGCATTGTGGGCTCAAAATAAGTTTGACTCCAAACCTCTTGTGGCCATGCCCACAATCATGTGGTCATAGCCCAAGGTCACATCAAGAGAGGGGTTATCTGAAAAGGAGCTAATGTCGACACTCTGTGTTTTTGCAGCAGAGCGAAAGGAAAGGTTGCGGGTTGCTGTCATACCTGCACTAGGAAGCCAAGAGGTCCTTCGTCTTGATACATAAGGAAACCATTAAGGTTTCATAGAGTCATCAGACTCAATAATTGGAGATCCTTTGATCGGGAGGTCGCGCAGCCCTATGGGGAGTAGGGGGGATGCATCAGGTGGTATCAAAGATGATATTGAGTTTGTTTGCAAACAACAGATAAAAGGAGAAAGGGGTAAGTTGATATCATTTGTGGTATCAAAATTTTAATTTCTGTTTGTAGGTGGCACAGTGAAATCATGCCACCCAGAAGGCGTAAAGAAAATGCAGAAATGGAAGAAGAAATGAGGTGACTCTGAATGAGATTGGATGCCATGGAAACAACACAGAGGAGAGCACCAGATGCTGGAGATATCAGTGAAGTGAGAGTGAATAAATAGAGGCCGAAGAAAATGTAGCAGAGGATGCTCCACAAGATCACTTAATAAAAGCTATTTCAAAAATAGGAGCCAGAGTGAGAATATAGGTACCGATGTGTGAAGGCAATTTAGAAGTTGAAGAATTTTTAGATTGGGTACGTGTTATGGAAAAATACTTCGATTATGAAGATATCGAAGAAGATAATATGGTGAAGCATACATTGAAAAGACTGAAAGATCGTGCAATGCTATGGTGGGATGAACTGCAAGCCGAACATAGGAGAAATGGTAAGCAAAAAATTAAAAATGATGATAGGATGGTAGCTAAATTGAAATCCAAATTTATCCTGAAGGATTACCAAATTAATCTTTGCAAAAGATTGCAGAACCTGAGACAGAAAGGTTTATCAGTGAAGGAGTACACTGAATAATTTTACAGACTGAACATTAGGGCTAGACAGAAGGAAAATGAAGATGAAAAGACAACCAAATATATCAATGGGTTGAGATACTAAATCCAAGAGGAGATCAACATAATTTCGGTTAGTACAGTCGAGGATACTTGTCAAGCAGCCTTGAAATCTGAAGAAAAATTGGCTAAGAAACAAAGCCAACGAAGCAGAGGAGGGAACTCAAGCAGAGGCAAGGAAACTACTAGAGAGAAGTTCTAGAAGCAAAAGCATGAAGCTGGCAAACATCATAGTCACCATGAGAAAGGTGTAAGTTATAAAGAAGGACAAAATGGAGGAAGAATATCTTTTTCCAGAGGAAGAGGATGAGGATGAGCTATAGGAGGCATAGTTAGATGCTATACATGTGGAAAGAAAGGGCACAAGTCTTGGGAATGTCATGAGAGAAAGAATGAAGGAGAAGGTGAAGCACACGTTGTTGAAGCACAAAAACATGTGGAAGAAGAAGCAACATAATGAGGAAAGAACCTCACGATGATGAAAATTCTTCTTAAACTAGAAAAGGAACCAGAGGAACCCTTTCAATGAACATGTCTGTTCAGAACTGCTTGCAAGGAGAAAGACTGAGTTTGCAAGGTGATCATAGACAGTGGGAACACTAACAATCTAGTATCCACAGAGATGGTGGAGAAGCTGGAGCTAAAGACAACTGCACATCCAAACCCATACAAGGTATCATGGTTGTAGAAAGGACATCAAGTAATGGTAAGTCAAGAATGCCAACTTGAATTTAAAATAGGAGGTTATAGGGATGAAATATTATGTGATGTAATTCCTATGGATGTCTATCATATTTTATTGGGGAGACCATGGAAGTTTGATAGAAAATTTATTCATGATAGGAGAAAGAATAGTTATACCCTAGAAAAGAATGGTAGGACACATATTTTGTTACCAATAGAAGACAAAGAGCAAAAGAGGGAAGCTAGTTCAAGTATACTTCTCATGAGTGGGAAGGAACTCTTGAAAGAAGTCAAGAAGGAAAAAGAAATGCATTTTGTTGTAGTGAGGAAGCGTAGAGTTATCCTTACAAGTACTTCTGTGGAATATTTGCCTATATAAATCCAGGAACTATTAGAAAAATTTGTTGATATAGTAGTGGATGAGTTACCACACTCATTCCCACCCATTAGGAGTATAAGCCATCATATTGATTTTATTCCAGGAGCTAGTTTACCAAACAAAGCATCTTATAGGTTGACACCTAGAGAGAATGAGGAAGTCAAAAATCAAGTCCAAGAGTTGTTGGATAAAGTTTTAGTCAGGGAAAGCCTAAGCCCATGCATAGTACCAACTGTGTTAAGTCCAAATAAAGATGGAGGATGGAGAATGTGTACAGATTCTTGAGCCATCAACGAGATAACCATTAGGTATAGATTTCGTTTATCAAGGATGGATGATTTGATGGACTGTTTGAGTGGAATGAGCTATTTTTCCAAGATAGACTTGAAAAGTGGATATCATCAAATAAGGATGAGAGAGGGAGACGAATGGAAAACAACATTCAAGACAAATGAAGGACTGTTTGAATGGCTGGTCATGCCATTTGGGTTGAAAAATGCACCAAGAACATTTATGATATTGATGAATGAAGTGCTGAAAGATTTCATAGGGAAAATTTTCATAGTATATATGCATGACATACTAATCTTCAGTAAGACAAAGGGATAACATTTACGACATTTGACATCAGTGATGGAAAAGTTGCAGCAAGAGAAGTTGCTAATAAATCTAAAGAGAAGTTCTTTTATGAAGAAGGAACTCATATATTTGGGTTTCGTGATCTCTTCAAATGAATTGAAGATGGATCCTAAAAAGGTGAGAGCAATCAAAGAATGGCCATCACCAAGCAACATATTTGAGGTAAGAAGTTTTCATGAGTTAGCAAGATTTTATAGAGAGTTTACTAGAAATTTCAGTGGTATATGTGCACCCATGCTAGACATTGTGAAGAAGAAACACAAGTCCTTCAGTTGGATAGAGGAAGCTGAAAAAGGTTTGAAAGTGTTGAAGGAGAATATCACAGAACAACCAATTATGGTCTTGCCAGATTTTGGAAAAAAATTTCAAGTGAGATGTGATGCAAGTAGATTAGCTATTGGAGCAGTCTTGAGTCAGGATAATAGCCAGTTGCTTATTTCAATGAGAAACTGAATGGCACAAAGAAGAATTATTCCACATATGACAAAGAACTTTATGCAGTGATTCAAGCTTTGAAGAAGTGGAGACACTATATAATTCCCAAAGAATTTGTCTTGTACAGTGATAATCAAGCTTTGCAATTTATTTCTAAGCAAGAAAAGTTGAATCAAAAACATGCAAAATGGGTAGAATTTATAAAAAATTTTACTTTTGTTACTAAGCACATTGCTGGAACTGCTAACAAAGTTGCAGATGCTTTGAGCAGGAGGAGTTTGATTGTACAAGAATTCCAAGTGGAGACCTTAGGGTTTGAACACCTCAAGGAGATGTATAAATAAGATGCAGATTTTAAGGAAGCTTATGAGGCATGCAAGAATCCTTTATTGGGAGACAGAAGCCCGTGGATTGAATATTTTATCCAGGATGGATTATTGTTCAAGGGAAGCCAATTATGCATATTGAAATGCTCAATGAGAGATAACTTGCTGAAGGAGAAACACAACAGAGGTTTAGCTGGACATTGTGGTCATGATAAGACATTTGCACAACTAAGAAATTCGTACTATTGGCCGAGCATGAGAGAAAAGGTGAAAACTTTTGTGAGCAAATGTAGAATTTGTCAGTATGCAAAAGGAAGAAAACAAAACACTGGTTTGTATAATCCATTACCAATTCCATAAAGGCTGTGGGATGCAATCAATATGGATTTTGTTTTGGGATTGCCTAGAACTCAAAAAGGGAGCGATTCCATATTTGTTGTGGTGGAAACATTTCCAAAAATGGCACATTTCATACCATGCCAAAAGACAAACGATGCTACACACATAGATAATTTTTTTTTCAGAGAGGTAGTAAGGCTACATGGATTTCTATGGAGCAGTGTCTCAGACAGGGACACCGAATTTGTAGGAAACTTTTGGAGGACTCTATGGAAGAGGCTGGGGATGAACTTGTCCTTTAGTTCAAAATATCACCCTTAGACAGATGGACAGAAAAAAGTAGTAAACAAGAGTCTAGGAAACTTGTTAAGAAGTTTAGTCACTGATCAAGGTTGTCAGTGAACAACAACACAGGAAAACGTCCATTTGAAATTGTGTATGGTATACAACCAAGAAGGATTACAGAGTTGAGAGATCTGAATCAAGATGAGTTCAGAAGTGTTGGAGCAGAGGATTTTGCAACAGAAATGTAGAAACTCCATGACAGAGTCAGAGAACAACTACAGAACAACAACCAAAAGTACAAGAGCAGAGTTGATCAAAAGAGGAGAGAAGTTCAATTCAATTTGAAGATGAAGTTTTAGCTCATTTGAGAAAAGAAAGGTTTCCAAGGGGAAAGTATAAAAAATTGAAGATGAAGAAGATAGGACCATGTAGGATTCTCAGGAAATTCGCAGCCAATGCTTACGAGATTGAGTTGCCAGACAATGTTGGGATATCGTCGATATTCAATGTTGCAGACCTGTATCCTTACAACAAAGATGAGTAGGAGAATCAAATGATCAGAAAGAAATTTAGTGGGAAGAGAAATTTCCCACAATAGAAAAACCTCACATGGATAAAATCATTGAATAGAGGGATGGAAAGGAAACCAGGAGGAAGACATATCCTAAATACTTAGTGAAGTGGAAATATCATCCAATGGAAGATGCTAGTTGGGTTATAGAACCTGATATTTTGAAGCATGGAAAAACAATGCAGGAGCTCATGAACATGATTCCATGAAATTTTTTAACTTGAGGAGTATGGTGCAGGAGCATCGCCTTCAAAGTCAAAACACAAGTGTGGAGGCAAAGGAACGACATCTCAACAAATGACATAATTTCAAATCAGAAATTAACTCAAAATTAAATCGGTTGTTGGGATATTTTGTAAACAACTTTTTAAAATTGTAACTTGTTTGTAAAGTCGTAAAGGACTGTAAGGGATTGCAGATATGGAGTGTTGACTCTATCTGGAAATAACTGGTAGTTATTGTAATAGGAAAAAGTAGGTAACAACTTTGAATTGATAGGATATATTTCAGACAGGACGAGAGAGCTCCTAGAGCCAGTCCTTAGATAGTTTTTTCATTGTTGTATTGTAATAGATAGACATAATAGAGAGAATGAGATAGAGATCAGAGATATCAGTAGAGCAGAGTAGAGTAGAAGAAACATTTTGTAATTTGTTTTCATGAATGAATAGAACAGACATAATTGTCCCAAATCCTTGGATTGTGTTCATTTTATGTATTGATGAATGAATGTTATTTTCTGTGCATGTGATTTATTTCAGTTTGTTCATGTATGATTGTTCGAGATATTGTTTGTATGAAGTTGTGACAAAATTGGATGAGTTTCAATTTTTTCTCTTCTGACACTCATATGTAAGGTGTGCATCTTGGACGCAAGGAGCACGTCGAATGAGTCCCGGAGTGGCTCAAAGAAGTTCATAGAGGACAAGAGAAACTTAGACCAGGTGCAAGGTGTGCACAATGTCAAGGAGTGACCAATTTTCAAAGAACCAACACAGAAGAACACCAGGTGGGTGAGAAGAATTTCTTTCCAAGAAATGCTTCGATTTGAGTTATCAAAATCCTGAGAACACAAGGTGTGCATGGGATATTGAAATCCTTTTAAGGACCGAAGCTCAAAAGAGATAACACTTTTCCCAAGTGTTGAAGAGATCCCAGATTTGGACTCATGGAAAGAACAAAGGTTCAAAATCTTTGAAGATTGATAAATATTCCAAGCGGGGAGATATCAAAAGCTCAAGAGGAGGAGCGATCGTGATCGTTGGATCATAATGAAGAGGATCAGCAGTCTTCGGATTAGAGGAAGTTGAAAGAGCCTTAGTAATTCATAGCACAGAGGACAGAGAAATATCGTGGTTGAACTTTGAGGTTTTCAAAGTCTGAAGAGCCGAAACCCCGAAGTAGAATCTCAGTCATCCAATCACAGAAATAGATCTGAGCCATCATATTATTCGGAGAAATGATCAATCGTCGGATCATCAGAAAGGATTTGGACCATGAGATACTATGAAGTCCAAGAGGAAGAAAGTTTGAAACTTGAAACACCCAAAGCACGAAGAGCCGAAGGGCCGGAGAGAATCTGGATCATTGATCCAGGAGGATATGTGTCAATAGGTCGGAAGATCCAGAGGAAGGCAGAGGTTGAAGCATTGAAACATTCGAAGCCCGAACACCCAAAGAGATGAGAGTCATCGATATGTGAGGAGACACTTGACAATAGATATTGAGCTCCAGGAAAGTTGAAGTCAGTTTTTGAGTTTGAGAACTGAGATCGCTGGAGTGCGAAGACCCGAAGACCCAAAGTAAGATCTGGATCGTGAGATCTAAGGGAGATGTGGCGTGAATCTGTGAACTCTGGGTAAAGTCCCGAAGTGATTTGTAGCCACCAGATCTAAGAGGGACATGGCATAGATACATACATTCCAGGTAAATTCCTGAAGCAATCCTCGATCATTAGATCAGGAGGACACATGTTAGTGGATTACAGACTCTGGGTAAAATCCATCGGGGAAAAGGAAGTTTGAGATTTGAGATCTCAGAAGTCTAGAGACCTGAAGTAGATCTCAACCATTGATTGAGAAGAGGGTCGCAAAACCATTGATCTGATTAGAAAGGTCAAACATTCGTAGTGGGAGCAGAACCGTTGATTGAGCAAGACAGGTGTCAACAAATCACTAGTTCCATAAGATTGACATACGAAAGGAAGATGGGTTTGAGATTTCAAATTCTTGAAGTCCAGAATTGCGAAGAGATATCGACTATTGATTTAGAGGAAGCATATATGATCCATAGATTCAAAGGGCACAAATATGATAGTCGATTTATACGTTATTGTCAAGATCATGAGATCGATGATCCTGTAGTATTGCAGGGACAGAAATTGTGAGGAGTTTAAGATATTGAGGGCAAGCCGCAATTCAAATCGTGGTTTCGTCAAGGGGACACATGGAAGTTGTAGGAGAATTGTGGGTTCAAAAGCAGTTTGAATCCAAACCTCTTGTGTCCATGCCCGCAATCGCGTGGTCATATCCCAAGGTCACATCAAGAGAGGGTTTATCTGAAAAGGAGATAACGACACTCTAAGTTTCCACAACAGAGCGAAAGGAAAGGTCACAAGTTGCTGTTAGACCTGCACCAGGAAGTCGAGAGGGCCTGTGTCTTGATACAGAAGGAAACTGTTAGCGTCGGAAGTCACTCCTGGATTTCTAACAGGAGCAGAGCCTGACGCCCATCAATTTTATGTCACGGTTGTTCATAGATGGGTGATCGAATGGCGGGAAACTCAAAACAATAGCGTTCCAACTCTGAAACTAGGCCAGGTATGCATGAGCAAGTGAGGTCTTGTGTAAAATTCAGACAGTGAGCTGTAGTCAAGGGTGAACAGGCAGAAGAATTGTACAAGAGAAAAGCAGAGGTCTGTTAAGGTTTCTAACAGACTGAGGAAGAAGACGCCCAAATGCGATATCATCTTACATTCAAACGCAAAGCCAGAGAATGCAGCAATGCAACAATAAATCTTTTATCATAACATAACCGCAATAACTCACGCGACTTAGTCAATCACGAACTCTCTTAGCATGAGATGAAAATTAGATGGAGTAAGAAGAACTGTCTGTCATAAAACAAGAAATCTCATATACAGATGCATAAGCTGAAAGCTAGAATAGCTGTTAAAACATTACAATAGGGAGCTCTGCTCAACCATCGATACTTACAAAATACAAAGACTGAGTTTATATACTCAGGAAAATTCTCCTCACAGAGGCGTGCCTCAGTCACCCAAGGCTAGGTGTCCCTTCAATCAAACTCATACTGATATCTTTCTTTAAATGCCACCTTAACTACGCATGGCTCCTGTAAGGAGGGTAGCTGAGCTATTAAGTGTTCTGATAGCGTGTGCAGACCTCTCTGTCGAGCTGAAGACTTCAGCATGGCGTCTTTGAGAAAACCGATACACAGGACTTCCTCAGGAAGACAGTTTGCCAGACCCTCCATCCCCTCACTTAATGAATGAAAGGAGGCTTCAACCACCCGCTCTTGTCGTCATTTACTCCAGGTGAGAAACAGTATGGAGATCGGATCTGATGGTGCTTGGAGACCACGACGATCCTCTCTGTAACTAAACTCGGCTCTTTAGCCTTCTTTACGCAGCTCCTCTCTTTTTCCAAGTGACCACGGATTGTGACCACGTGCCTATTCCCATGGTGCTTTTCGGCATTTGCGAATATGAAGGGGCTGATCCTTGCTGATCGAAATCGGGATGAGCGATATGCCGAGATGACTCAATCTGGTGCCACGCGTCCCTCTATATTTGACGGCTCTTACTTCTCCCGGTGATGCCGTGGGCTCGGGTCCAAGATTCTCCTGGCAACTCACGCATCGGAAAATAACGGAGCTGTTCTTTGCGCGTTGGAGTCACGATGGGCGAGGCATCGAGATGGCTCTACTTGCTGCCAGGTGTTCCCTCTGGAAGGATGGCTGAAAACACTTCGGTGCTACTGTGGGTCTGAGTCCTGAATGCTTTCGGCGCTTCGCGTCTTGCGGCTGGGAGGAGGCTGGTCCTTGTTCTTCAAAGTCGCGATGGGCAAGAAGGCGAGGAGCCTAATCGCGCACCATGTGTCCCTCTGGATGGACGACTGAGATCTTTTCAGCAATACTGTATATCTCTTTTTACTGTCGGTGCCCTCCACACGTAACCGTCGGCTAAGGCTTAAGTGCTGGCGCCTCTTGCAACCCGCGACCTCGCGAGTTGGAGTGTCGCACCTTGGCACTCTCCCTCCGCGAAATCCCGAGAGGCGATGGCTCTTTTCCTTTCCGCAATCCTCGCGACTCGCGATCTCGCGCAACCAAAGGATATGGTCCACCCTCCGAACTCATGAACCCCGAGTTCAAGAAATGAACCCACGCATCAACGGATCGCAATCAATGGTCCTCGTTACTTCGCGAGTTCTCCATGGAGAATTCTAACCGTTCACCTCTTTGAAAGATTCTGTGCTATACTTGGCATGACTCAGCTGAGTGCAATTACCCACCGACCGTTGATCTGCTTCGCAAAATAGACCTTGGATGCTGTCGACGACACTTTGCCCACTCACTTGACTTGCTACTTGGAAAAACAGGGATTCTCCCATGCTGTGCTTGAGCATTTCGTGCAACTTGCAGACCCGAATGCTCTTGAGCCTATGACAAGAATTATTGCTAACATTAGGCTCCATGGGGGATAGAGTCATCCCTGTGATTCTCTAAGAACTCCTTCTGCAACTTCAGTGCCTTGCTATTGGGCTATGGAGTCACTTATTAGGCCGAAAACATGCAAAAAGAAGCTAAACAAAGAACTAAAAGACAATATTTACAAACAGAGGAGTCGTCTAAGGCTCAAATAAAACATTTTTTCAGAAAATGCCCATTCACTGGGCTGTTGAAAACCTCTTCACCCTCCAGATCCTGCAAGCCATATGTGTTGTTGGAGAAAATCTCAGAGATTTTAAAGGGGCTGATCCAGAGGGTGTCGAACTTGCTGTGCTTGCCTTTATCCTGTCTGGGTGCACCCCACTTAAATACCAAGTCCCTGATCTTGAACTCCTTTTTCCTGACCTTTCTGTCAAAAGCCTGTTTGATTTTCTGCTGATGACTGTAAGCTGCGTCCCTCACTTGTTCTCTGATATACTGCACTTCCACTATCTGATGAATTCTTCTGATCATATGATCTGGTTCTCCCTCGTAGTCTTGAAAGAACTTCGCCACAGGTAAGGCGTGCTGAGTAGGGAAAACCACCTCTGCTCCATAGACTAGTTGAAACGGTGAAGTGCCCAGAGACTTCTTCGTGGTGACACGATCGACCCACAGAGAAAATTTCAACTTTGAATCCCAGGCTCTTTTGTTATCCTCTAACAATCTTTTGATTATCTTTATCAAGCTTTTGTTAGAGGATTCCTCTAAACCATTGCCCTGGGGATAGTAGGGGGTGGAGTGAATTATCGAGATCTGGAACTGCTCACAGAACTTAATTAGAGGTTCAGATTGGAAAGAAGCAGCATTATCGGTGACGATCCTGCTGGGACAGCCAAATCGGGCTATGATATCCTCCAGGAAGCTGATAATTACTTTGTGTGATGCGCTTCTGGTGGGGACAGCTTCTATCCACTTGGTGAAATAATCTGTTGCAGTCAGGATCCATCTGTGCTGACCACTCAAGGGAGGATGAATTTCTCCGATGAAGTCCAACCCCCACTGCTGAAAAGTTGCCAAAGCTACTATGGGTTTTAATGGCAGCGATTTGAGATGCTGTCTTCCTGAGAACTTTTGGCATTTGATGCAAGCTCTGATCTCCCTGCAAACATCGGGGAATAAAGTGGGCCAGTAATACTCAGCCCGGAGTATCTTGTGAGCCGTGGTTTTCCAGAAATGATGACCTCCACAAAGGCCGCTATGAAAATCAAACATAACCTTCTGGGCCTTCTGTGGGTCCAGGCATCTCAGAAACACCCCTAGAGGGTCTCTCCCGTACAAGATTTGGTCGATGAGGCAATACCTGACCGCCTTGAGATTTAGAGCCCTTGCTTTGCTTTTTCCCATTCCATTAGGGGGCTTCAATTCTTGTAGAAAATATAGAATGTCATGATACTAGGCACATTCTGCCAGTGATAAGCCTTCTTGAGAGCATGGGCTGGGTGATTCAGCTTGCTGACATCCTGGGAGAGTATTGATGAAACTAACTCCCAAGGCTTCGCAGTTAGATTCAGCCAGTAGCTTGGCTAAACCTTGCCCCTTAACCAACTTGGTGGGTTTTATCTCCAAGTCAAATTCCAGAATTTTTGCAATCCATCGGCCTCTTTTCCCATCTACGTCGGGTTGCACAAGGATGTCCTTCACAGAAGCTGAAGGAACATATGCTGTTACTTTTGAATGCAAGACATATACTCTGAAATATTTAAGAGCTTTCACTAAGGCATAGGCCTGCTTCTCCAAGATTTCATACCTGCTCTCTGCGTCTCTTAATGCCCTGCTGAAGAAGGCGATGGGCTGCTCACGCCCTTCCTCATTTTTCTGCAATAAGACCACCGCCACTATATTAAAAGAAGAAAAGGAGAAAATTAGGAATTCTTTGGAATAATCAGGACTGATTAGCACAGGTGCCTCAGTCAATGCCTTTTTTATTCGGTCAAAAGCTGCTCGGGGCTCAGCGGTCCATCTCACTTCATTTCCCTTCCTGAGCATGGCCGTGATGTATTTCACTAGCTCAGCAAAATTTGAAACGAACCTCCTCAAGAAGTTAATCTTTCCTAGAAATGCATGGACCTCTTTTTTCAACCTGGGAAGTGACAAGGTTTTAATCACCTCCACTCGGTTGGGATCAATTCTTACTCCTTCCGCCGATACTATATGGCCCAACAGCTTGCTCTCCATCATAGCGAACAGGGACTTTTTGGGATTCAGGGAAAGACCAAATCTCCGACACTTCGAGAAAACTCTCCTTAAGTGGCAATGGTGCTCCTTATCAGAGCTGGAGAAAACCGTGATGTCATCTACGTAGATCACTATGAACTGGTCTTTTTCTCCGATGAAGGCTATGTCCATGGCTCGCTGAAATGTTGCTCCTACATTCATCAACCCAAATGGCATTTTGGCATACATGAATGTGTCCCAAGGAGTGGTGAAGGCTGTCTTCTCCCTGTCCTTTGGCATGACCGATATCTGATTATAGCCAGAAAACCCATCGATCATGGATATCCTGGATGCACCAGTTACCCTCTGCCATATATGTTCCATCTTAGGTAGGGGGTAATTATCTTTCTTTGAGCTTCTGTTCAGGTTCCTGAAATCGACACAAAGCCTAATTTCTCCACTTTTCTTCCTTACTGGGACTAAGTTGGCCACCCACTCGAAATATCTCAAGGGGACAATGATTCGTGCATCCAACAACTTTTTAACTTCCTTCTCCATGACGGGAAGCAACATGGGATTTATTTGTCTTAGCTACTGCCTGAATGGCCTAGCCTCTTCCTTCAATGGGATCTTGTGCTCAATGACAGATGTGTCATACATCTTGAGGTCTTCATATGTCCATGCAAACACATCGACGAACTCTCTCAGCAACTCCGTGTACTCGGCCCTTTGTCCACTGGTCAGGCTACTTGACAATTTGACGAATCTAGGCTCCTCCTGTGAACCAATGTTGCATTCGGTTGTATCAACAACTTCATTTGAGACCTTGCCCTTTACTGGAACATCATTCACATCAAACAATATTTCTAAAGGGACAAGTCCTCTCGGAATGTGATTGCTGGGCAGCTGAATGATCTGATGATTAGCAATTTTATTTAAAAACTCCTTAGGATGAGGGTCACCTTCCAGGTCGGGATCCTGGTCAATATGCAACGCAGAAAATTCATCAACTGATTGGAGAAACCTTTCGAGTTCAGAATCATCCTCGAACACCTTCCAATGCTTGACATTGTCCGGCACCGAGGGCCTATATCTTATACCAACATCATTTTCTACCATAGGCAGCAGAGGAAATTTGAGCACGCTAGCTGAAATAGCTAAAGAATCGGCCAAAGTATTTTCTCCCCTCGGGATGAAAGAAATGTTAAAAGCCAAGAAGAAATTATCAATAAGGTCCCATACTTCATTCTGATAATTCCTGAGCCCAGAATTATGGGCACGATAAGCATTCCTTACCTGCTGAATAATCAACTCAGCATCTCCAAATATTGCTATCTCTTTAATTCC
>JASDQU010436158.1:42186-57445 GCA_032191745.1 Picea mariana | reverse complement strand
GGGAAAATCCTCTGCAGTCACGGGTCTTCGCCGATAAACAACTTTAAAGGAGGGGGGAGTGACAAGGATTCCTCCCTCTAGTCTCAGACCAGGAGGGGAAAACTCGGCAGGAACACTCCCAAAATTCAGGAAACGGGAAACCTCTGAAGGAGGTCTATCAAGGAACTGAGGAGGAGAAAAAGGAGTTCTTTCAGAAGGAAATGGCGAATTACCTGCTTTGGCGGTGGAAGCTTCTTCTTTAGGGGCCTTTCCTTTTTTGAGAACCACCTTCGGATCAGTTTTAGGTGTAACTAGGGGCAGCTGTGGATGAGACCGCGTGTGTCTGCCTCTAAAAGCAACAATTGATAGAGCAGGTTCTCCCCAGCGGAGTCGTCACAATGGAGTCGCCAGGTGCACAGCAGCAATCTTGATAATTCTGATATCTGATGCACCTTCAGAATCAGTTAATCGTTGTCGTTCAATCTCGGGGAAAATATTCAACTTCGTCCCCGGCAACGGTGCCAGAAATGTTGGCGACGAAAGTCACTCCTGGATTGCTAACAGGAGCAGAGCCCGACGCCCATCAGTTTTATGTCACGGTTTATTTATAGATGGGGTGACCGAATGGAAGCCAACTCAAAACGATATCATTTCAACTTCAAAACTAGGCCAGGCATNGGAGCAGAGCTCGACGCCCATCAGTTTTATGTCACGGTTGTTCATATATGGGTGATCGAATGGTGGGAAACTCAAAACAATAGCGTTCCAACTTTGAAACTAGGCCAGGTATGCATGAGCAAGTGAGGTCTTGCGTAAACTTCAGATAGTGAGCTGTAGTCAAGGGTGAACAGGCGGAAGACTTGTACAAGAGAAAAGTGGAGGTCTGTTATAAACAACAGGTTTCTAACAGACTGAGGAGGAAGACGTCCAAATGCAATATCATCTTACATTCAAACGCAAAGCCAGAGAATGCAACAATGCAACAATAAATCTTTTATCATAACATAACCGCAATAACTCACGCGACTCAGTCAATAATGAACTCTCTTAGCATGAGACAAAAATTAGATGGAGTATGAAGAACTCTCTGTCATAAAACAAGAAATCTCATATACAGATGCATAAGCTGGAAGCTAGAATAGCTGTTAAAACATTACAGTAGGGAGCTCTGCTCAACCATCGATACTTACAAAATACAAAGACTGAGTTTATATACTCAGGAAAATTCTCCTCACAGAGGCGTGCCTCAGTCACCCAAGGCTAGGTGTCCCTTCAATCAAACTCGTACTGTTCTTTCTTTAAATGCCACCTTAACTACGCATGGCTCCTGTAAGGAGGGTAGCTGAGCTATTAAGTGTTTGGATAGCATGTGCAGACCTCTCTGTTGAGCTGAAGACTTCAGCATGGCATCTTTGAGAAAACTGATACACAGGACTTCCTCGGGCAGACGTTTTGCCAGACCCTCCATCCCCTCACTTAATGAATGAAAGGAGGCTTCAACCACCCGCTCTTGTCATCATTTACTCCAGGCAAGAAATAGTATGGAGATCGGATCTGATGGCGCTTGGAGACCGTGGCGATCCTCTCTGTAACTGAACTCGGCTCTTCGGCCTTCTTTATGCAGCTCCTCTCTTTTTCCAAGTGACCACGGTTTGTGACCACGTGCCTATTCCCATGGCGCTTTTCGGCATTTGCGAATATGAAGGGGCTGATCCTTGCTGATCGAAATCGCGATGAGCGATATGCCAAGACGGCTCAATCTGGTGCCACACGTCCCTCTAGATTTGATGGCTCTTACTTCTCCTAATGATGCTGTGGGCTCGGGTCTGAGATTCTCCCAGCAACTCGCGCATCGAAAAATAACGGAGCTGTTCTTTGCGCGTTGGAGTCGCGATGGGTGAGGCGTCGAGATGGATCTACTTGCTGCTAGGTGTTCCCTCTGGACGGACGACTGAAAACACTTCGGTGCTACTGTGGGCCCAAGTCCTGAATGCTTTTGGCACTTCGCGTCTCGCGGCTGGGAGGAGGCTGGTCCTCGTTCTTCAAAGTCATGATGGGCGAGAAGGCGAGGAGCCTAATCGCGCACCACGTGTCCCTCCGGATAGACGACTGAGATCTTTTCGGAAATACTGTATAGCTCTTTTTACTGTCGGTGCCCTCCACACGTAACCATCAGCTAAGGCTTAAGTGTTGGTGCCTCTCGCAACCCGCGACCTCGTGAGTTGGAGTGTCACACCTTGGCACTCTCCCTCCGTGAAATCCCGAGAGGCGATGGCTCTTTTCCTTTCCACAATCCTCGCGACTCGTGATCTCGCGCAACCAAAGGATATGGTCCGTCCTCTGAACTCATGAACCTTGAGTTCAAGAAATGAACCCACGCATCAACGGATCGCGATCAATGGCCCTCGTTACTTCGCGAGTTCTCCACGAAGACTTCTAACGATTCACCTCTTTAAAAGCTTCTGCGCTATACTTGGTGTGACTCAGCTGAGTGCAATTACCCACCGACCGTTGATCTGCTTCGCAAAATAGACCTTGGATGCTGCTGATGACACTTTGCCCACTCACTTGACCTGCTACTTGGAAAAACAGGGATTCTCCCGTGCTGCGCTTGAGCATTTTGTGCAACTTGCAGACCCGAATGCTCTCGAGCCCATGACAAGAATTATCGCTAACAGAAACCATTAAGGTTTTAGAGAGTCATCATACTCAAGAATCGAAGATCCTTTGATTGAGAGGTCGTGCAGCCCTACGGGGACTAGGGGGGCTGCATCATATTGTCATTAATTCTTAATTGAGGTCTAACTCCAATACTTGAATTCCAACCTACGTATATTAAGGACAAATGTCTCAAATAGTTATAATCCTTGTTCCAATATTCTCTTCTATGTTTTATATTTCCAATGGATTTTGAATCAACTCAATAGGAAATTCCATTCAAAAGTTATGATAGTTTTAAGTGAACATACCTTTGAAACCCTGATTTGGAGTATGTCCTCCTGGCCGACCTTACTTATGATGTATCTCTACAATTTCATCCCTTCTCAGTCTGAAAATTTTAGCTGGAGTACTCTGAAATTTATTCTCTACAATTTCACAGGTCTGACCAAAATTTGATGTGCCAAGTGGAAGTTATGATAACTTCCCCACACCTTGCTGATTTTTGGCCTTTCTAGTAGAGATTACTTGTACAACGTGCCCCATGCACAATAATTGATATAAAATTATGAAAATTGTACCAGAAATACTATGGCCTGTGAACTATTCAATGAAACTAGTATCACTCAATTTGGATTCTCTATGAATAATTTATGGTTGTTTTACCCAGAACACTTGTTTGAAACTAGTCAATAGGACTAGTGAGATACCCTATCTTCCACAGGGTGTATCTACAAAATTAGGATGACCAAGAAGTTGAAATTTTTATCACAGATACCTTGATAACTTCTATGAATATCCTCTCTATTTCAGGGTCTAAAACATTACAAAAAAAGCAAAAATTCCACAATTAATAAATTCAGGATGATTCCAGATCCCTATCTTTCACAGTCTATATCTCCGAAAGTATAAGGCCTCAGGAGATGAAATTTGAACCAATGTATCTTGATCCATATACTAAATATCCTCCAAGGGGTTCCTTTTGAAACGTTGTAAAAACAAATTTATAGGGAAAATGCCAAGGTGTATCATATGTAGCAGTGAAACCCCAAGATCTTGAGCTTTGATACTGAATGTTAAGATCTAAATACTCAAAATATCATAAAATAACCGAAGTGCACATCATGTACAGAATGTCAATGTGGAGCACAACTCCAATATATATAAGTTAAACAATAACTCCTTCAAGAATAGGGGAACCCCCTCCAAATAACCAAATACCTTTCATACTTCACAATTCCCCTCCCAATAATGAATACATGATCTCTTATATATAGCTATTCACACTTTCACATGAGGCTCCTTTATCACTAGGCTGACCCTATTACATATGTATTTACACATTACATGTACATTTAGGCCCATATATGCCCCCCCTTGGGGTCATATCATATACATTTATCCATATATATTCCCCCCTTGGGTCATAACAGATTATTTGGTGTGCAATTGAGACCGACTGTGATTTAGTATGACAATTAGAGTTGTATCAAACTCTATGAGAATCTAGTTTTTCATGATAGGTCTAAACACATTGAGATTCGATATCACTTCATTCGAGATTATGTTTAGAGAGGAGCAGTTGAGTTACAATATATATCCACATATGAACAGGTTGTGGACATAATCATAAAAGCTTTGGGGAAAGGGAAGTCTTCACCTCTCAGAGATAAGGTTGGGGTGGTGAGTAACACCTTCCTTGGTAAGAGGGAGTGTTAAAAATAATTAAAAAGTACCTAGGTAATTGTTTCTCATCACCTAGGTGCCTAAGGGGTGGGAAAATGTCTAATGTGGACCCTAGTCATTTAATTCATGTGATATGAATTAAAAGTGACTTTATGACTTAGGGAAAGTGGGCGAGTGAAGTGAGTTAATCTCCACCATTAATCTTGTCCAATCTAAACCCTTGGATTAAGAAACCCTTCAACTTCCCTCATTGAGTCGGTTTGGGTAAGGAGGCACCCCCCATTGGATTATTCTTTTCATGTGTTTTTAAGAGAGAAAGAGAACAAGAGAGAGAAGTCGAGCAAGAGAAGAGAGGAAGTTTTCTGAGCATTGGCATGCATTCCAAGGAAAAGGTACAACACATAAATCGAGGCAGAGGGTACAACCAACAAAGGGTCATATAGTACAAATTTTGGAGAGGTCATACAATAGAAAAAAATATAGTCTGTACATTAGAGGAGGTGCATGCATTTTGAGGCAAGTTGGCACAAAAATCGAGGCACATTTAATGCTGGAAATTTCGTACAACAAACCTAGAATTTGTTGCATGATTTTCTAGACAGTCTGTACATCATTAAATGTTATGACATCTGTATTGTGGTAAAGATTTATTGCACATAAATTGAAGCACATTTAATGCTGGAAATTCCATACAACACACCCATAATTTGTGGCATGATTTTCTAGACAGTTTTTACATCATTAAATGCTGTGACAGCCATACTATGGTACGAATTGCTTGCACAAAAATCGAGGAGAAAAATTTGGGATTTTTCAGGAGGAGATTTGGCTCATCTTCTAAGATAAGTTTGTGTAAATTTTTTCTATGAATATTTTTGTTGTGACAAAATAATTTCTTTGAGCTCTGAAAATAATGAAAAGCCCCTCTCTCACTGGTTTTTTCCTTGTGGGTTTTTCCAGGGTCAATGTTAGACAAAAAATATCCGTGTCTATAATTTTTGAGTTAGAGTGCTGCTGATAGAATTATTTATTTCTGCATTTAATGTTGTTTAGAATCATCATGTTTCATTTATGAGAATTGTTTATATGCTAAGAAATTGTTGTTGTTATAAAACTGGGTTTTTGGGCATTAAACTATGATTAGTCTCAGTGAGACTTGAAACTAGGTGGGGTCTAAAAATTTTACAATGAAATGTATCTAATAGCTTTATTTACATGCACATTTCTTGCAGAATTGATGTTATATCAATAATAAGTAAGAATCAGAATTGAAGACCACCATTGAGGACAAGACATGGAAGATGCAAAAGGACCTTACAACCATGAAGAAGCAGTTAGAGGCATGAATATTAGTATGGGAAATGATGATATAGAGTCTAATGTATATATAGATAGAATGGAGCCATTAGAGTTGGTATAAACCACTAGGATTTTGAATATGGATATGCATAGTTGTAGAGTTGATAAGGAGAAGCTGTTAAAAGCTTGAGAGAAGAAAACTCATCTAAACACTTAGTTTCTATAGAGTTTAAATTAACTGTAGATTCAAATAAGGAATGGATAAAATTCAAGGCATGAGGAAGAAGGTAGATCCCATGCAAGGAGGGATAGTTATATAAGATCTAGACATTTAATAAGTACTACCAGAACTCAAATGTAGCACTACTCACCAACACATTCAACCAAGAAGTTGTATGCATGTGAAGAATCAAAGATCATCCAAAAGGTGTCCCTAGTTATAAATAAAAAAAGGAGGAATGAACAAGACAATTTGCAAGGGTAGTTTAGGAATATCAAGTCACCAACCTTTTGTGGTGCAAACATGATGTGAGAGGATGTTGGAGCTTGGTTTCTAGGGATAATAAAATATTTTCATCTACATAATTACTCATCCAATTTAGAAGCGAGGATTGTTATATAACATCTACAAAGAAATTGTTTTATGCGGTGGGATCACCTAAATAAAGTTAAGCACATCAATGAAAAGATGATTTCTTGGAAGTAGTTCAAGAAATATTTATAGCAATAGTATCTTTCTAATCACTACTATGATAAGAAGATGCATTGGTTCTTTGAAATCAAGTTGGGGAATATGACCATAGAATACTATGAGAATACATTTTTGGAGTTGTTGAGATATGTGGGATTTATTAAAGAGGAGAAGGTGAAGATACAATGGATCTTAAGTGGTCTGCCATTATTTTACAAAGACAAGATCTAGTTTAATAAAATTAAGAGTTTGAAAAAGACCACAAGGAATGAAAAATACCTATATGATCATAACAAAGGTAGAGAAATGTTCCACAAGTATTGGAAATATAAGAAGGAAAAAATGGATAAAAGGAAGAAGGGATTCAAACCTCCTTTCTTCAAGAATAGTTCTGATACATGTTAACAAATTCAACTAGCTAATAGTGAATCTAAGATGGCATAATCCATGGGGAAAAGGGAAAGGAATCTAATCAATATTTTGGGATGCAAAGGAGATCATATGTACGTATATTTTCCTCATAAGGGAGACATAATGATAAATGTGCACAACATACATGAGGAAACTATAGTGGAAGATGTGGGTAGAAACATCTCAAGAATATATGTAGCCTTGGAATATCTCTAGGAAAACCATTAGTCAAACATGATTGATGTTGAAGGTAAGATTTCAAATTAGCCTATTGCCATTTTAATTGATTCAGGTACATTGCCCCTAATTTGTTTGAAAGATTTCATTTGAAGAGAAGTAAACACAAGAAATTATGGTTGGTCCAACTAGATACTCGAACTAAAAGGAAAATTAATGATATTTTCAAATGATATCCATTATATACGAATGGTCTTAGCACTATTTCATATCTAAACATAATGCCTCTTGGCTCATATGATGTCCTGATTGGGATGGATTGGTTGGATGTACATCATGTTTTTTTAGATTTCCATAACAAGAATTTTACTTGTCTTGATGAAGAAGGAAAGTCGAGGATAGTGAAAGGAATTCCAAGACCTATATTTATAAGGTATATTTCACCCTTATACTAAAGAGYTTCGTTAAAAAATGATGCCAATTGCATGCATYTCACATGTAAGAGCTAGTCAAGTGAAAATTCCCAAGTCTTGAGGACTTTCCAGTGTTGCAAGAGTTTGAGGATGTRTTTGTGGAAWTATGAAGTTTACCACCAAAAAKAGATACATATTTCTATATTTATTTAATGCTTGAAGCTRCACTAGCATGAAAAACCCCATATATAATGAGTACAAAAGAATMAAAGGAGTTCCAAATGCAATTAGAAGAATTTTTAAAGAAGGAGTATACATGTCCAAGTGTTTCACCTTGGGGAGAACTAGTACTCTTTGTGAAGAATAAAGATGGGACCTTGAGGTTGTGTATTGATTTTAGACATATGAACAAAGTCACTATGAGAAATAAATATCCTCTTCCCAAAATTGATGACTTGTTTGATCAACTGAGAGAAGAAAATATATTTTCAAAGATAGACTTGAGTTCAGGTTACCATAAAGTAAGAATAAATGATGAATACATTAGGAAGGTATCTTCTAGAACTAGGTTGGACACTATGAATTTGAAGTGTTTCCATTTGGACTAAAAAATGCATCGACCACCTTCATGTGCTTAATTAGTGGTATATTTAAAAATCACTTGGATAATGTTTTCATTATATACCTTGATGACATTCTTATTTATTATAAGTTAGAGGAAGAGCATGAACAACACTTGAGGTTGATACTATAGGTGCTAATAGAACATCATTTATATGCCAAGTTAAGCAAGAGTTCATTTTATCAAAATCAAATCCATTACTTGGGACATATATTTTATAGGAAGGAATCACAGTGGATCAAGAGAAGATTGAATATATTAGAGGATGGACAACACCTAACAACATTACAAAGGTAAGGTCATTCATGAGGATTGTTGGATACTATAGGATATTCATAGAGGGATTTTCCAAAATTTCTCATCCCATTAAATATTTAGATAAAAAGGGAACTAAGTTGAATTGACACTAAAAAGTGAAGAAAGTTTCTAGTTGTTAAAGGAATTACTTACTAGTGCACAAATTTTGAATATTTTGAGGTATGTACAGATGCACATAAAGAAGGACTTGGTGGATTTCTTATTTAGAATGGTCATGCAATTTTCTATGAGTATAGAACGCTCAAAGAACATGAGAAAAATTATGTCACACATGACTTGGATCTTGTTGTCATAGTGCATACATTAAAAATGTGGAGGCATTACTTAAATGGTAGACAAACAAAGGTACATGAAATGCATGCTACATCCATTAACATGTGCAAATCATATTTGAAAAACATTTTTTTGGAACTTGTTATTTTAGATGAACATTACCTATAGGTAAAAGAATGATTGAAACAAGAAAAGGTACAACATAAATATGAAGAGTATAAGTTGTAAGAAGATAGAATTCTTATGTATAACAATAGAGTTTATGTTTCTAATTCTCATAAATTAAGGAATTTGGAATTAAAATAAATTCTTAATGTTCCATATTTTGGACATCCTAGTTACTAGAAGACAATTGCAGTAGTAAGAAGCCAACACTTTTGGATAGGAATAAAAAAGGATGTTGCTGATTACATAGTCAGGTGTATGGAATACCAAAGAGTAAAGGCTAAACATAGACATCCAATGGGTTTACTACAACTATTATCAATTTCAGAGTGGAAATGTGAATTGGTATCCATTGATTTTATCACTAAGTTTCCCAAGACATGTTCAAAAAAATAGGGTATTTCCACATAGGATAAACAAATTAAGCAACTTCTCACACAACCATATTAAATATCAACACACTGGTGGATTACATGGTTAGAATCCTTGAAGAGAGAAACAATTTGAAGCCCCAACCACTGCAACCACTTGAGGAAATACAATGCAAAAGAACAATATATTACAATTGAGGTTCTCATAATCAATCTTCAACAAATGCTTCTCCATGCTCTTTAAATACAGATCATGGACCAATTAGGTGTTAATACATGGATCAATATCCATTAGTATCGAGGATAATACGAGTATTTAGATCAATATAAGTCTATAACATATTGTGATTATCAGATTACATAACTACAAATCCATTCTAATACATCATAAAGAAACACACTAAATAAACACACTTTTACCTAAAGACACATTAGACTAAGTTGATCTTAAATAAATCCTAATTTTCTAAGTATTCTGACGACCCCCTCCTAAGAACAACTTAATATAGGATTGAAGGATTTACAAAGGTGATGCAATATGAGAAGGAAGGTGCCCTCCCTTAGATCTACCCTTGATCTAAGACAGACAATGAGATAGACCACACCAAGGTTCACCCTATATCTATTAGATTTGTCCTAATTGTGCCAGTGAAGTGGGATGAAAAGGAATACCTTATTTCTAAGGTTGTCCTCGCATGTTCTCAACTGGTGTAACTTCAAAGATCTAGCTCTAGCATCTACGACCTGCTACCTACACAAAGATACAACACACACCTTTCTGAAACCTCTTCAAGATTAAGGAATGCAAATATAAACCATATATAGCCTAAAATACTCAAGGAAAGATTATATATGTCACAAGCAAGCATAAATAATTGAATACACAAGAATTGGAAGGGGAAAACATATTGGTCTATATTAATTAATGTGGAATAATACATCAATCATGAAGACATACATTGAGTCATGAAAGAAGTGATCCTTTGGCTCTTGTTGTAGCTCCTCTGTATCCCTCACAAAAGAAAGGATGACCTGATATGAAGACCAATGTCTGTATAATATCTCCTCTAAAATTATTGCAACATGTACTTGTAAATGATTCCTCCCCCTCTTTCCCATGAAATTCCTTATTTATATAGATTGGTGGAGGAGGCCAGGAGATGCTTATATATCTCTAGAACTTAGTGAACCTAGAGTAGATTTGGATTTACCAAGATCAAATCAAGAGAGAAAAAACTCACCCAACGTTGATATCCTTGAACCCCACCAAATATAGAAGGCTACAAGGGAACTTGTGGGAAGTTAGTAGTGTAGCCAGTGACTGGTCGCGAGATGCCAGTGATGTAGCTAGAGATAGTTGTGTTTTTTCAATTAGTTGGGGCATGAGCACCCTAATAAATTACTAAAATCGAAGGAATAAGAGTGTTCCTAAAAAATGAAGCATCAATGGGTCCTCCACAAGTCCCTAAGGTGGAAAATAAGGTTGTAACATATTCCCCCTAATGTGTGAGGTCAAAAGAGGAACTAATGTATGAAACACATTACGATAATGATCAACAACATGAAGAAATGTAAGGAGGGAGATATGAGGTAAATAATCCAAGGGGTACCTGCAATCAGACATCAATTTGACATATAAATTTATCATCTTTGAGGTAGTCATATCGATGCTCGGAAGAGAGACAAATCATGGCCTCCAACCCAATACATTGTGGATCCATGGTATGAAATGTAAGACCATGGCCATGAAAAAGTACATGGTGGATCCATTTCATCAAATAGATCATAGCCACAAGCAAATAAAATGTGGATCTATGTCATCGAGCATAAATGAGAGTGCCCCCGTAGTGTTCAAAATACTCATACAATAGTGATGTAATCCATCACAAGTATTCATTCCAAACCCCGATGGTACAATTATACAATATGTGAATAGATGAGATGATGTTGAGCATGGTAGAATACGTCTTATTATTGGTCATTGAGGTATACCTTTAATAAACATAAGGGAATCCACTAATAATGAAAATGGACCCTAAGGTAACTAACACAATGTAGTGAGTGTGAAAAGAGGATTTGATGTAAAAAACTTGTAGAATCAATCGATCATGAGTCAATGGTTTAAACCCCCCGTTGATTGCGAGGAAGCCTACCATTGAGGACTACAAGCTCCAAGGTACTAGTTGGTTTCTAGATCCCTCTCCTAGATAATGTGCTGAAGTAAATAGGAAGAGATCCATCGAAGGAGGGCCTTAATTTATCCCCCTTCAATAAACATGAAACATACACTGAGATATGATGTGAAGAGATAGAATCACCAAGTACAACTGACATAGGGATGTCTGACATAGATGGTCAATAAAAAAATAGATGGTCGAATTAGGCTTAACTTACCTTGAACGTATATCACGACATATTGATTACCTAGAAATAAGACTCAAGAGCACCTTTGATATAGTGAAAAAATGCATGAGGCATCGAAACACTCTCCATAATGACTGGAAGAGTAACCAACTAGGGGATTATATGAATCATATTGATGGTATACATCTCCTAGGAAAGATACAACCCAACTGTAAGACAATGATGCAAAAATGTGCCATGTTCAAGGATGACACGATTGATGTTGCCACTTTTGTAAATACATATCAATGTTAAAAAATAGTTATGGACGGCCCATGGATTCGAGTTATGAGTCATGCATCGAATAACACCTTTTTATGGGAAAATAACTGTCTCAAATGATGGTTTTTCTATCTAGAGAGGGCCACCAGGATGGAAAGAAGGTACTTGACCCCGATTCATAGGACCAACCATAGGATTATCATAACTGTATCCTCAAGTTTGCAGAGAAACAATCTGGTCACACATGAGTATGTTGGTAGTTGAGGACGATCCCTCAAAACAAGGAGTACCTACCATTCCCCTTTGCAGAGGGGAAATATTTGAAATAACCATTTGTTGGGGCTGGGGAGGGAGTGGATGAGTAAAAATAGCAAGTTGTTGGGGAGCCTTCTGTTTGGAAAAGTAGTCATGGATTTCATCGATATTAGGACAATGGTGGGTGGGATGTTCTTCCCAAAAATATTGTAGGGAAACCTATTATTTTTCTTCTCTTTAATTCCTCCCCTAGTATTATTTTGGGTTTGAGGGGTTCTACACTCATTGTTAGAATTATTCTTCTTATTTTTCTTATCCCCTCTAGATTTCTATTGATTCTTCGTTTGCTTGGATTGCACCGAATTTACCTGAGAGGGTTGAATGTAAACTTGAGGAGTTTGAGTGGTGGGTGTGATGAAATGTGCATTTGACCCAACTATCCAACTAACTATCCTACATATGTGGTGGAAACATAACCAACTAGACCATCGAAATGGAGTCTTGGGTTTGGTTTGTGAGGATAAGTTTATGGCCTCAAATCTCATGGGGTAATATCATATAGTGTGCTAAACTGAGAGTAGATCAGGTCCAAATGTTGGGCACGTAATATGGATTGATCCTCGGTAGTCACCCCTACCATAGAAACATCCTTGGCAATAGGTGGTAATAGAGATTTGCTAAACCACTCCATGAGAAGGTTGTTGATAATTTTGGCTTTGATCAACCTACGTCATCACCTCCACTCATGAATGTGATAAAACATGTGGGTGGATGTATCTTGGCATAGAGATGTCAATAGCTATTTCCCAGTATTGTACTTAATGGGTAACTAGAAGTGCGTTAAAAATGCCATGGCCAAGTCATTGACTCTAGTAAAGGAAGCACCCTTGAGTTTGATGTACCATTTTTTGGTGCCTCTAGTCAGTGATATTTGGAAAAGATGTAACTAAATATGTCATCCATCAAAGAGTTGGATGAACACCAAAGGTGATAAGTCATAATATGTGTGGACGAGTCTTCTTTTGGTTTTCCGTTAAACTTTGGAATGTACAATGGTAACTTAACATGTATGGCTGACCATAGAAATCTATGAATAATGGGGTCATTTGTTAAACAAAACAAGTCCTACAAGTCTATTGTCTCCAAGAAAGGTAATGACATATTAGAAAATGAGTACTAGATAGAGGATGAATCATCTTGTGAACCATATGGACCTTGAGGTCCCTCCATGTTCATGTTTCTGATGGGATTAGGATTTCCAAAAGGGTTAGTTCCCCCAGGGATGGAAGCACTCCCAAGAGAATGACTACTCTTGGGAATATTCATGCCCCTAGGATTATTACCTCTAAGGATAAAGGGAATCCCAGAAACATTATTTCTTCCAATACCATACATGACCCCGAAAGGATTACCTCTAGGAGTAGACATGGACCCTAAAGGAATATTGTTTCTCTGACCATAGCTAGTTCTAGAGAAATAACTCCAAGACCATAAGTGTATGTGAAAGGATAACAACCCCATCGAGAATAATTACCAATAGGGGGATTTCCGTCGAGAAAAACTATATGACAGGAAGGTATACCACTCCCTAGACCATAATTTCCCATAGTAATAGAGGTACACATAGAAGGATTAAAGCTTTTGGGAATTGGTATGCTACCCCATGAGATATTAAATCCCCCTAAAACATTGCTTCCCTAGTTAGACTAGGAGTAGCTCCAAACCTGCTAGATACATTGCAATTAAAAGGAAAAATATCATTTGACATTACCTAGACATTGATAGGTATGCTAGAGGAGGAAGGAGTTCCACTTCTAGGGTTGAAACCGAGGCTTGGTGCCCTAGTGGATAGAAATACATATGTGGGAATAAAAATAGATTGGATGGGTGTTCTAATTATAGGTATACTCATGGAAGGAAAAACAATCATGATTGACATCCCCTAAATGTAGACACTTGATGAAATGGGAAACGATGGTGTAGGTCCAATGAAACTAAGGGATGAAAAAGAGGACCTCACAGGGGTGCATCCTGTAATACTTGTCGATGGGGTTGAAGGATGAGCCATAATAGATGACACACTTGGGCCTCACATGATGTGAGGATCACTGAACAAGGAAAAAGGCTCATTGAATATTTTCCTAACATGGATGAATATGGGGTCATTAGGACTAGTCAAAGGAGAGTTAAAATGAGGTTGAGGAATTTCATCGACCACTTCCACTTCTACGTGCTCACTCTTCTTAGACCTCGTGTCAAAATATTTAAACTCTTAGTCACCTACTGCTCTCCATTTAAGAGGTCGTTTTTCCTTCATTATAAGTGCAAGTCCTTGTTGTTAATGGGACCAACAATGCAATTGTTCAACTATAATGAATAAAATGTGTTATGACCAAAATGAAAATTAACCTATGGTTTACATAGAATCGGAACCAAAGAGAACACCCCTAACAATTCTAGGCTAACAATAGGAAAATCAATGGATCAAGGGGCCTTCAAAAAACCAACCCTCTGGGGGATGTCAATTCTCCAAAATATTGGCCAATGAAGGTGTGAGGAATAATTACAATAACCCACACATAACAACCCTTACCTGTAAAAGTACCCTTTATTAAGGCGGGCACCCTCCGAGGGAATTGAAACATAGGTTCAACATCTTCCCCAGGTATGTAGGCACATCCCACCTACAGTCACCTCTATAGATACCTAAGAAAGGCCACTATGGTTACCACCTCACAATTAGTGACCAGGTGAATAGTCGAAGGTCTGACCACACATATGGGTATGGAAACTAAGACCGAAGCTTCAAGAAATGTTACCTCTTAGGGAGGCGTGGTACTTATAAAACCTCCATACACTTAGTAGTTGAAATAATCTAGCAAATACCAAGACATGCAGAGAGGGGATATCACCCTACTTGCCCAATGCGACCTCGTGCTTAAATCCTATGTTAGAGGAGCTTCCCAAAACACACATTGTGATAATGGGTTTTCATCTCACTAGTGAATTATAGGTTTGATTTAGTTGGCATTAGAGAGTTTACTCTCCAATCCTACACAAAGGCCCTAAAACCCTAATCTATGCTAGTTTTCTATAAAGAAAAAGAGTCTAACAATTTTTAGAATAATACTTTTTTTTCTTATTGTTGTTCATTACTCAAGAGAGTGAATGAAACTTTAATGATGTTTTGAATCTTATCCAATCCAAATAAGAGAAAATATGTATGCAAAAGATGAAATCTTTACTAAACACACTAGTGCAATCTCTTTTCATAGCACTCAAAAGATTTACCCTAGCAAAGATATATATATATATA
>JASDQU010436158.1:0-40438 GCA_032191745.1 Picea mariana | reverse complement strand
ATAGATAGATAGATAGATAGATAGATAGATAGATAGATAGATAGATAGATATTGGTGGAGGAGGCTAGGGGATGCTTCTAGATCTCTAGAACTTAGTGAACCTTGACTAGATTGAAACTTCCCAAGCTCATATAAAAAAAGAAACAACTTACCTAGTGTTGATATCCTTGAAACTCACCAAATATAGAAGGCTACAAGGGTGCTCAGAAGCAGTCAATAGTGAAACTAGCGACCAATTCTAGGTCGTAGTGATATAGCTAGTGATTGATCATGCTATATCAAGCGGTTGGGACACAAACACCCTAAAAAATGACTGAAAATTAGGGAAGAAGAGTGTGTATCAATAATTAATCATCAATGGGTCCTCCATGAGTCCTTAGGGTGGAAAATAAGGCTGTAACAATTAGAGCCTATCCCCTCTTAATGGAAATTTCCTGAACTCCTAACATATATCGAAGTTTAGAAAAATTTGTTGTTGTAAGAGACTTTGTGAAAATTTACAACTTGATCATCTATAGGGAAAAAATTCACTTTAAGAATGTTCTTGTAGCTTTCTATTGAAGTGAATTTGTATATCAAGGTGTTTGTTGCACTGATGTTGAACTAGATCTTTGGAGAGCTTGATGACACTTTGATTATCACACTAGAAGGGTAGTTGAATGATGCTTATGGAATCCAAAATATGAAACGATCTGTCAAATCCATAAGGCTTCTTGGCTTGCATTAACCACTAATCAGTGCTTTGTTTTTGATGAAGAAAGAGAAATAACTTTTGTTTCTTACAAGCCCAAGTTACAGGTAAGAAATCAAGACTAAAAACATAACCTGCAATAGACTTTTGATCATTAGGGTCACCAACCCAATGATAATCAATGGAAAGAATCAACAAAGGAGTCCCCTTGAACTATAATGTATCCTAAACAAAAGTGTACCCTAGATATACTAAAGTAACCTTTTTTCTACTTTCCAATGGATCTCATGGGGTGTTTGAATATACTGGGAAACATGACCAACACCAAAGGAAATACCAGGACATGTACGAGTCAAATACACAAGGATACCAGCTAACTAATGGTATAAAGTGATATCTACTTTGGGTGTAGTACATGTGGCATAAATTTTAACTCCAGTCTGGAAGGGAGATGGGGTTGGTTTACTATATTCCATGTGAAAGTGGTGAAGGCATTGGCCATGCATGCTTGTATTGGGAAATACAAATTCCTTCCTTGGTTTGAAGAACTTGGAGGCCAAGGAAATAATGCAAATAACCCAAGTCTTGTCGGTAAAATTATATGCATAAATTTTAGGCATCAAATCATCAACCCAGGGGATCGTAAGCTTTGATATGAAAGTGTTAGCGTCAGAAGTCACTCCCAGATTGCTTGCAGGAGCAGAGCCCAATGCCCATCAGTTTTATGTCACGATAGTTTTAATGGGTGATCAAATGGGTAGAGACTCAGGAAGATATCGCTCTAACTTAGGGACTGGGTCTGGTATGTAAGGAACAAAGGAGGTCTTGATCTAACTTCATTCAATGAGTTGATTAAAAGATGAGTAGGTGGAAGACTTGGTGAGAGGAGTGAGCAAACTACCTCAGGAAACAGGCCTTTCAACAGTTTGCAGAAGAAAAAATCTGAATGCAAGATCCTCTTGGTTCAGGGCTTCGAGGAACTGAAGGGGGGACTTGACTGGATCCTCCAATTCCAAGTCGTTCAGCGCTAAGAAAATCACAAGGACCGATTAGAAACAATGCAACTGTTACAGTGATCCAACCTACATCATTCTATAACAGTTACAACTCGACTGGATCCTCCAATTTTGAGCTGCTCTAACACAATGTAAATAAAGACGTGAAATAAACTGACATTCATAAGGCAAGAAGTCTGAAGAGTCCATGCATAACCAAAATAAATAGTGCTTCATTAAATTTTTACAACCGAGAGCCTAGCTCAACCATCCATCCTGCTCAAAAAATGGAAAAAACGCCCAAATATACTCCATACAAAACCCTAGCAGCGAAAACAAGATATTGCAATAAAAGAATTACGTCTACATTCTTTCTGACAGTCTGCGCATGCAGACTCCAGACGATTGCAATTGAACTCCTAACTGTCCTGTGGGTGGATTGACGTGCTTCCGTCCTTTGCCTAACTTTCCATTTATGGCAGAGACGATGTCTAACCACCTCCAAAAACTGCAATAACCGCCTTCTTGGGATCAGGAACGATTCTGGTCAACTCTGCCTTTTGGGGACATGGAGGTCTTCTCGAAGGGCCACCTGGACCAGCCAAACGGTTCACGGGATGAGAGGTGGAAGATGTGGCATGCTTGACGAGGAGGTTATAGGCACCAGTATAGTGAAGGTGAGGCAGGGGAGGAAAGGGGTGATTTCGTATAAGTGATATGGGGACAGGAGACAATGAATGGAGGAAGGTGCTGAGGTGGAGGTGACTGGGCGAAAGGGACACATGGCAGGTGGCGAGAGGGAGATGAGATGAAAGGGGGACCATGTGGCTGGACATGGCAGGATACGTGGGTCTTGAGATGGGAAAGGTGTGCAGGAGGCCGACATGACAGGCGGGGGCCCCACCTCATTCCAGACCCCCCCTTTCTCATTAAAAGAAGAACGACAAGAGGGTTCGGAAAGGCTTGAGAGCCGTTGATCTGGGCGCCTCAATCTCCACCATTGGAAAGGTGCACGCTCAATTCTGTACCCCCCCCCGCCCCTTGTTAAAGGAAGAAAGTCGGGGGGGTCCGGAATCACATGAGAGCCGTAGATTTAGGCAGGCAGATCGTGATCGCCCAAAAGTGCCCGTTCATTAAAATGATGCGCCCACCCTCAAAACCTTGGGAAAGTGGGTTTTTTTGGATCTTTTTTCTTTGCCCAAGCGATGCTTTTTCAGGAGAGTACCCCCAGTCATAATTATGTGCTAACATTAGGCTCCATGGGGGACGACACGCCCCCTGTGGGCTGCTGAGAACTCCTTTGCTGCTTCAGTGCCCTGTTGTTGGGCTATGGAGTCATTTATTTAAAACTTAAAGACAGAAAGAAAGACAATATTTACAGCCGCAGAAAAACTATGTGCAGATCAAGAGAAAAATCTTTTTAGGAAATGCCCATTCACAGGGCCATTAAAAGCTTCTTGATCCTTCAAATCCCACAACTTGTAGGTATTCTTCGAGAATGCTTCGAAGATTTTGAAGGGCCCGATCCACAGGGTCTCGAATTTTCTGTGCTTTCCCTTATCTTGCTTAGGAGCATCCCATTTCAGTACCAGGTCTCCTATCTGAAACTCTTCCTTCTTGGCCTTCTTATCAAAAACCTGCTTGATCTTCTGCTGATGGTCCTGAATTCTGCTCATTACCTGCTCTCTGGCCTGATGGACTTCCACTAGCTGATGAATTCTTTTGATCATGTCATCAGGCTCCTCTTGATGATCTTGGAGGAATTTTTCTACAGGAATGGCTAGCTGAGAAGGAAAAACAACCTCTGCTCCATAGACTAACTGGAAAGGGGAAATTCCTATAGATCTCTTCGTGGTCACTCGATTGGCCCATAGAGAAAATTTCAACCTTGAATTCGGCCTTTTTGTTGTCCTCCAATAGTTTTTTGATGATCCTTATCAGGATTTTGTTGGAGGACTCTGCTAAACCATTGCCCTGAGGATAGTATGGGGTGGAATGGATCAACTTGATCCCAAATTGTTCACAAAACTGGGCTAATGGCTCAGCCCTGAAAGACACTGCGTTATCAGTGAAAATCTTACTTGGGCAGCCGAATCTCGTGATGAGGTCTTCCAGGAATCCAATGATTACCTTGTGGGAAGCACTCCTAGTGGGGATAACTTTGATCCACTTGGTAAAGAAATCTGTAGCAGTTAGGATCCACCTGTGCTGCCCACTGGAAGTAGGGTGGATTTCTCCAATGAAATCTAGGCCCCATTGCTGGAAAGGTCCTGAAACAACCACAGGATTAAAAGGCAAAGAATTGAGTTGTCATTTTCCTACAAATCTTTGACATTTGATGCAGGCTCTGACCCTTCTGCAGATGTCAGTGGATACGGTGTGCCAGTAGTATCCGTCCCTGAGAATTTTGTAGGCTGTGGTTTTCCAGAAATGATGTCCTCCACATAGGCTATCGTGAAATTCAACCATGATCCTGTCAGCCTCTTGTGGATCTACACATTTCAAAAGCAACCCCAGGGGATCTTTCCAATATAAAACTTGATCGATAAGGCAGTATCTGACTGCTTTGAGCTTTAGAGATCTTGCCTTGTTTCTTTGCAGGCCATCTGGAGGCTGCAACTCCTATAGAAAATATATGACATCTTTATACTAGGGACATCGAGCCAACGGGGGTTCCTTTTGAGGGTCTATTTCAGACAGCTGATCCTGCTGAATTCCTGAGCATTTGTTGATGAAACTTACCCCCAAAGCTTGGCAATTTGCTTCAGCCAAAAGCTTGGATAAACCTTGACCTTTGATCAATTTGGTAGGATTTATTTCCAGGTCAAACTCCAGGATCTTGGCTATCCACTTACTCCTCCTCCCATTTATGTCAGGCTAAATAAGAATGTCTTTAACAGTAGCTGAGGGGACATAGGCAATGATTTTTGACTGCAGGACATAGGTTCTAAAGGATTTGAGAGACTTCACCAGGGCATAGGACCGCTTCTCCATAGTGTCATACCTGACTTCGGAATCCCTCAAAGCTCTACTAAAATAGGCAATAGGCTGCTCTAGCCCATCCTCATTTTTCTGTAATAAAACAACAGCCACTGTGTCAGGTGAGGCAAAGGAAAAAATAAGGAAATCCTTTGAGTAATCAGGACTGATAAGCACAGGAGCTTTAGTCAGGGCCTTCTTTATTTTCTCAAAGGAATTTCGTGATTAAGAAGTCCACCTCACTTCATTTCCTTTCCTTAACATGGCTGTTATAAGTTTTACCTCCTCAACAAAGTTAGGAACAAACCTCCTCAGAAAATTAATCTTACCAAGGAAAGATTGGACCTCCTTCCTAGATCTCAGGATTGATAAGGCTTGTATTGCCTCAACTCTACTAGGATCAATCTTGACTCCTTCCCCTGATACTATGTGGCCTAGCAACTTTCCCTCCTGCATGGCGAACAGAGATTTCTTGGGATTTAATGAAATTCCAAAACTCCTGCATTTCAGGAAAACCTTCCTGAGATGACAACAATGTTCTTTATCATATTTTGAAAATACTGTTATGTCATCCAGATAGATGACCACAAACTTATCCTTTTCCCCAATGAAAGATATGTCCATGGCACATTGAAACATTTCCCCTGCATTCATCAATCCAAAAGGCATTTTGGCATACATGAATGTGCCCCATGGAGTGGTAAATGTCGTCTTTTCCATGTCCTCAGGCAGACCAAAGATTTGATTGTAGCCAGAGAAGCCATCAATCATGGACATCCTGGATGCTCTTGTTACCCTCTGCAATATATGTTCCATCTTTGGTAAGGGGTAGTTATCCTTTCGTGAGCTCCTGTTTAGGTTTCTGAAGTCTACACAGAGTCTGATTTCTCCATTCTTTTTCCTTACTGGTACGAAGTTGGCCACCCACTCTGAATATCTCAGTGGTACGATGATCTGAGCCTCTAGCAACTTCTTCACTTCCCTCTCCATGATAGGCAGTAGCATTGGATTGACCTGTCTTAGCTTCTTCCTAAAAGGTTTTGCTTCCTTTTTCAATGGGATTTTATGCTCGATGACATAAGTGTCATATGTTTTGAGATCTCCATAGGTCCAGGCGAAAACATCAACAAACTCCCTCAATAGTCCAGCGTATTCAGCCTTTTGCTCTGTTGTCAGACTTCTTGACAATTTGACAAACTTGGGTTCATTCTCAGTGCCAATGTTGCACTGAGTTGTATCAACGTCATCCTATGATATTTCCCCTTTTAATGCCACATCATTTCTATCAAAAAGCCTTTCCAAAGGAACCAGTCCCCTTGAAATATGATTGTTGGGTAGCTGCACAATGTTACGCTCTGCAATCTTATTCAGAAAATTACCCCCATCAAGCTTTTCTTCAGAGACCGAGTCTTGCTCAATATGCATCTCTGAAAATTATTCAATAGTCTCCAAGAATCTTTTGACCTCAAGATCATCCTCAAACACCATCCAATGTTTGACATTGTCAGGTATGGAGGGCCTGTATTTTACTTCTACATCATATCTGAATTTGGGTGGCAAGGGCACTTTGAAATTACTTGCTGATGTAGCCAAGGAATCTTCCACTGTGTTCTTCTCTCTTGGGCCGAAAGAAATGTTAAATGCTGAGAAGAAACTGTCAATTAGGTACCATACCTCATTTATGTAACTCCTGAGTCGAGGATGCTTAGCCTGATAAGCGTTTCTGATCTGTTGGACTACCAATTCTGCATCTCTGAACACTGCTACCTCCTGAATTCCCATTTCCTTTGCAACTCTTAATCCTAGAACAAGAGCTTCATATTCTGCCACATTGTTAGTAGCTTCAAATTCTAGCTTGTATGAAAGAGACATGGTTTCCTGAGAAGGTGATACAAAAAATACCCCAACACCAGTGCCTTCCCTGGAAGAGGCTCCATCAAAAAACATTTTCCAGACGGGGGAGATGGGGGGAGAAAATTCATGAGGAGTGGTGGGCTGCTTTCTAAGTTTAAGAGGAGGCTCGGGAGCATGAGTGAGTTGTAGTAAAATGGAACCTAAATCAGTGTCCAAGGAAAAAATGGGATGGTTGGTAGGATTGGCTTCATCACTGATTATATAGGCCAATTGGGCTTCTCTGTATAGCCTCCTATGCTCTCCTCCAAACACTGGAATAGTAGCATAGGTTAGGTCCATATGCAGAGTTCCCCCCAGTATTTTTATCCAATATCTCGATAACAACATACTGAACTTGGGGGGGACATCAGCCACTACAACATCCATGACCACACTTTTCATGGGCAATTGAAACAAGGTCACGAACAGGTCTTTGATGACTCCTAGACATTGAACTTTCCTAGAGTCAAAAGAATAGAGGTCATGATAGGCTAGGGTGACCTCTAGTCCTAATTCTTCCATGACAGTTTTGGGCATGAGGTTGTGAGAAGCTCCTAAATCCATCAAACAATTGTGCAGTACCTTGTCATGTATGTTCAAGGAAGTGTAGAAGGGAGGGGATGAATCATTCCTGTCTTCTACCATAGGACCTAGAATAACTGTAGGATTTTCATCTTGCAAATCGATGGAGTCTGTGGGAAGGCATGGGGATTCAGACTGTAATAGCCCAGAGAAGCATTTTTTGAACTCTTCATGTTTAATCAATTTGGTGAGGGGCACGGGGATCCTGATCTTTTGAATTTCATGCTCAAAATTAAAAGAAGATGTAAGCTTTGGGATTTCTCTTACTTCAGGAACATGACTCTGGACCATGGGAGAGAGGGGTTGGGCCTTCTTACCTTTGTTACTGTCTGCTACTTCACTAGCAGGTTTCTCTATTCTAGGGAACTATTCAGGAACATCAGGTGATGCTATCTTTTTCTTGGACCTCACGTTATACCTGCCTTGGCTGCTACTAGCCTTGTCTCCCTTGCTAAGTTCATTTAACTGATTGTCCATGAGAGATTCCTCGTATGATGATTGAGTGAGATGAGGAAAAGGAGGAGTGTCTCTGAAGTAGTGGATTTTAGGATCAAGCCCATCCGTTTCCCCTTCTTCCTCATCAGCCACCAAATTATTTTGAAAAGGGGGCTGAATTTTCTGGTCTTCTCTATCTCTTCCCCTCTGGTATCTTTGCATAGTCGGGGGAGAAATATTGTTTAGCCTCCTGAAACCTCCTTTGTTTTTGGCGTTGTGAGGATTTTTGTATGCTTTCCTTCCCTCCTCCCTCATTCTCTCCATCTCTGCAGACAGAGACTTCACCATCTTGGTCAGTTCATCCATTTGAGGGTGAGGCACCGAGGGGCCAGAAGTTGAGGCTTCATATCTTCCCATTCTCCTTTCTGTGTCAACCTTGTTTCTCAGTCTATCAGCTGCTAATACGTTAGATTCCACCTCTATGGCTGCATCTTGCATTTGAGCTAAGGAGGTGGCTCTCCTTTCTCTCAATAGAAGACAAAAATCAGGGCCGAATGCACTAGCATAAGAAATTTTGGCAGAGGCTTCTGAGGGCTTTATCTCAGGAATCTTATTATACATTTTATTGAATCTTTTAGAGAAGTCAGAGACAGACTCTCCTTCCTTCTTCTTCAAAGACCCAAACTCTGTCATGTAATACATGAAATCCTTCTTATCTTCCCACTGCCTCAGGAAAGCGCCATCTAGAGCTTCAATTCCGGCAATAGATCCGGGGGCCAATCCCCTAAACCATTTCCTCACCTCACCATCCAGGCTCTGGACGAAGACTCTCATCCAGACATCCTCATTTACAATGTTCAGGTTGTCTGCATAACTATAGAAAGCAGCCAGGTTCTCTTTCGCAGTTATGTCCTCTTCCCTAGTGAACTTGGGCATATATTTTAGGTAATCTCCAAGAGGGAGAGGATTCGCAGGTTGAGGCAGGACTAAGGGAGCAGATCTGGCAGCTACTATGGTGTCCATTCTACTTAGAGGGGGATTAGTACCAGCCATAGGAATATTAGGTGGAGGAGAACTTGGAGGAGAAGGAGTTCGTGAAGGGGCTACTAGGAACGAGTCTCTATGTGGAATGGGAAACAATAGGGGATTTAGGGAGTAGGCTAACAGGCTTAAGTCAACAGATGCTTCTCTTTGTGTAGAAGTGGCAACAATAACAAGAGGAGAAGTGGTAAAGATAGGAGTGGGGAAATCTTTTGTGGTCCTAGGTCTATGCCAAAGTAGAGCTTCAGGGGAGAGGGGAGTGACAAGGATTTCTCCCTCCAATCCCAGACTAGGAGGGGAAAAATCAGCAGGAACACTCCCAAAATTTAGGAAACGAGAAACCTCAGAAAAAGGTCTGTTAAGAAACCGAGGAGGAGAAAATGGAGTTCCTACAGAAGGAGATGGCGGATTATCTGGTTTGGTGGTGGAAGCTTCTCTATCAGAGGCCTTTCGTTTTCTGAGAACCACCTCCGGATTAGTTTCAGGTGTAGCTAGAGGCAGCTGTGGATGGGACCGCGTGTGTCTGCCTCTGAAAGCCACAATTAACACGTTAGGTTCACCACAGTGGAGTTGTCACAATGGAGTCGCCAGGTGCACAGTAGCAATCTTCAAAGGCTCTGATACTTGATGCACCTTTAGAATCAGAGGCTCAATGTCATTCAATCCCGGGGAAAATTTTCAACTTCGTCCCCGACAACGGCACTAGAAATGTTAGCATCAGAAGTCACTCCTGGATTGCTTGCAGGAGCAGAGCCCAACGCCCATGAGTTTTATGTCACGATAGTTTTAATGGGTGATCAAATGGGTAGAGACTCAGGAAGATATCGCTCTAACTCAAGGACTGGGTCTAGTATGTAAGGAACAAAGGAGGTCTTGATCTAACTTCAGTCAGTGAGTTGATTAAAAGATGAGCAGGTGGAAGACTTGGTGAGAGGAGTGATAAAAATACCTTAGGCAACATGCCTTTCAACAGTTTGCAGAAGAAAAACTCTGAATGCAAGATCCTCTTGGTTCAGGGCTTCGAGGAACTGAAGGGGGGACTTGACTGGATCCTCTAATTCCAAGTCATTCAGCGCTAAGAAAATCACAAGGACTGATTAGAAACAATGCAACTGTTACAGTGATCCAACCTACATCATCCTATAATAGTTACAACTCGACTAGATCCTCCAATTTCGAGCTGCTCTAACACAGTGTAAACAAAGACGTGAAAGAAATTGACATTCATAAGGCAAGAAGTCTCAAGAGTCCATGCATAACTAGAATAAATCATGCTTCATTAAAGTTTTACAACTGGGAGCCTCACTCAACCATCCATCCTGCTCAAAAAATGGCAAAAACGCCCAAATATACTCCATACAAAACCCTAGCAGTGAAAACAAGATATTGCAATAAAAGCATTATGTCTGCATGCTTTCTGACAGTCTGCGCATGCAGACTCTAGACGATTGCAATCAGACTCCTGATTGTCCTATGGATGGATTTGCGTGCTTTAGTCCTTTGCTGGACTTTCCATTTATGGCGGAGACGATGTCTAACCACCTCCAACAACTGCAATAACCTCCCTCTTGGGATCAGGAATGGTTCTGGTCAACTCTGCCTTTTGGGGACGTGGAGGTATTCTCGAGGGGCCACCTGGACCAGCCGAACGGTTCACGGGATGAGAGGTGGAAGATGTGGCATGCTTGATGAGGAGGTTGTAGGTGCCAGTATAGTGAAGGTGAGGCGGGGGGGGAAAGGGGTGCTTTCATGTAAGTGATATGGGGACAAGAGACAACGAATGGAGGAAGGTGCTGAGGTGGAGGTGGCTGGGCGAAAGGGACACATGACAGGCGGCGAGAGGGAGATGAGCTGAAAGGGGGACCATGTGGCTGGACATGGCAGGATACATGGGTCCTAAGATGGGAAAGGTTTGCAGGAGGTCAACATGACAAGCGAGGGCCCCACTTCATTCCGGACCCCCCCCTTCTCATTAAAAGAAGAACGACAAGAGGGTCTGAAAAGGCTTGAGAGCTGTTGATCTGGGTGCCTCAATCTCCACCATTGGAAAGGTGCGCACCCGATTCCGGACCCCCCCCTCGTTAAAGGTAGAAAGTCGGGGGGGGGGGGCGGTCTGGAATCGCATGAGAGCCATAGATTCAGGCGGGCAGATTGTGATCGCCCAAAAGTGCCCATTCATTAAAATGACGCGCCCGCCCTCAAAACTTTGGGAAAGTGGGTTTTTTTGGATCTTTTTTCTTCGCCCAAGCGACGCTTTTTCAGGAGAGTACCCCCAGTCATAATTATGTGCTAACAGAAAGCACATGAAATGTAGTATCAAAGACTATTCTAGCCTATGCTAACAACTAATGCCGACAAACCACTCTTAAACACAAATTGTTGGAAAATAACATTAAGGAATGTATCACTGGGTTGTGGGACAACTAATGCTATAAGGGTTCTCAGTCACAATCTTTCATGCACAAATGTGATGTTCATGTGATTTTTCAAGGGTGGCTTACTAGCATCTTGAAGCTTCAATGATTTTCTTGTGGTGAAACTAAGCAAGGAATGAGAGGAAAGAAAAAAATATGTTGTAAATTCCATAGAGGTGTCTTGGTACACTAGGTTGATGATGGAAAATATACTCTAATGGAGCCAATTGAATTATTTCACTTAGATTGGATCCGAGTGTTCCTGCAATTCAAAAGAGAGTTTTGTCTCGACCTATGAACTTCAATGGGGGACTTCCTCTATGGAGGATGAGTGCATAAAACATACAACATAGGTTGAAACTAAGTGAATGAAATCAATAATTGAAATGAATATAAGGAAATAATACCTACAACTAATGAACATAACAAAACATATTTTAGAGAATGGGGGCCCACCAAACCTAGCACACGTTGTGAACAAACTTACAGACTAAATGAACACTTCAATATGGGGGAAAAATACTAGAAGTTGATTATTACAGAATGAAATGAGAAATTACAAGTGTCCAAGCATGGATTTCACTTCCTCTTACAATAATCCTCTCTACCCTCTTCTTTCTCCTCTATTCTATGGCTGTATATATATAGAGAGGAGCAATGAAGTGGATCAAAACTGATTCCCTCAAATCATAATTGTTAAGACTTAATTAGTTTACAACATATTTTTTTTCTCATGTTTAATGGATCTTGGTTGCATAAATGACTCAAGATCTCATTGCAAATGATTTCACATAACATAAAAAGACCCAGACTATCTTGATTCAATCTCCCTTGTTGGTTGGGCACATCCATTTGTCTAGAATATTGGAGAAGATTACCAGAACTATAAATATGGGAAAATCCATATTGGAAAAACGCCCATATCTCCTAAATTCTTGATTATCTTCAAAAACAGCTTGAGGTTTAGCTAAATGGGTGTAATTTGCAAAAACCCATGTTCCATAATTTTGAGATTCTTCTTCTTTGTTCGGGAAAATCATGTCTGAAGGTTGTTGTTGCTAATTCTAGCACAATTTTGACCATGAGCTTTGGCCACAATATGGAGGTCCACATGTGTGACCTGGGAGCGAATTAGTGAACACAAAACCATATTGGGGTATTTTTGACAAAACCCATGTCTTTGTTTTGGCCCTAAAGGTGTGCATATATGCTCAACATGGAGGTTGAGTACTAGAACTGAAATGTTGGTGGTGCAGGAATTGAATTGTCAAAAACCTTCACCAATAAGATTATTCTGAATCCTTTCTAAATCATTTAAAACAAAGGAAATTATGAATATTAACAACATTTTACTCGTCAAGCTTGTTAGGCACATAAGCATGTGTAAATGTGGTAATAGGCAATGTAAACCGGTGGAAGGATGAGATAAAAGGAGACCAATTGACAATGTACAACAAAGGAAATTATGAATATTAACAACATTTTACTCATCAATATTGTTAGGAACATAAGTATGTGTAAATCTGGTAATAGGCAATGTAAACGGGTTGAAGGATGAGATGTGTAAATGTGGTAATAGGTAATGTAAATGGGTTGAAGGATGATATGAAAGGAGACCAACTGAGAATGTACAAGATGTCAATTTAGCGATCCAACATCTCCCCCATCCCTGAGGGTTGGCATGTCACTATGCCAAAGAATCAATCCCACAATACAAATCTATTAGTTTCCACCAATCTTTCTCCTTTCATTTTTGTTGCTGCCAGTCCTTAGCCTCTCTATTGTTCACTTTGTTTTCCTTTCAATCATCTAGTAGAATATTAAACTTGTCCTCTGACCTTTGTTCTTTGTTGGATACAACCGCTTCTCCTCTTGTCGCTTCACTCTGTCCATGATCTGCAAGACTACTTGTACTCTTTATTTTGTTGCCACAAGAAAGATGTTGGGGAATGGGTTTCCTTGTTTGATTTATGGATCATGCATCAATGAGAACAAATCTCTATGTTTGGTTGTCTTCAGCTCTGAATTTGGCCTATGAGAGCTTGAATGATACACTATAAAATTACAGTACATGAATATGTATAAACTCCAAGGGCCATTGAAATTTAGATTGATTTCCAGTCAATATAAAGATTGTTGTTCAGAACCAAATTTCCTTCGGAGTAAGCATCCAACCAATCTAACACAGGGATATATGAGAGGAAATAATATTGACGACCTTAAATATTTATGCTGATAGGTGTACACCTATTGGCAATGGGCAAAATTAATGATCTTTTAAGTTTATTTTACCTTAAACCCTAATCTGATGGCTAAGCATTGAAGATGCTGACATATTCTTAGTCGTTCTCCAAAATCAATGAACCATATTTATTGCTCATAACTTCCTTGCATTTATGAAGGCATCCATTAACATGTTTACTTTTTTATATTTACCTAATCATATTAAAAAATTACTGTAACCCTATATAATTGACACGTTCAAATGATTAAGAAAAATTAATACTATGCATGCCACGTTTATATCACTCCTGGTGAACACCTATCACTCCACGATTACCCTGCTAGTGAACGTGGGCCACCATTCGTTTTTGTTTCCCATGACCTGGCATTACCACCCTCTCATGCCACACATTGTTTACCCTGCTGGTGAGCGATTACCCTCATGCCACACATTATGTGAGTGATTATCACTCCACACGTTTTATGTTGGGCCACCATTCATTTCTGATCCCACGACCTACAGGGATTACCACTCTTTGTAGACACAGCCACATGCAGACACAGCCACATGCTGGAAAAATAAGTATGCATGAATTTACATTGTTTGAGCGTTTGCAGACACAACCGCATTGTGTGAGCGAATTTACAGATAGCCGCATTGTGTGAGTGAATTTACAGACAGTCGCATCAGTCTTCAAGAGGAGCACTTCATCATCAAACTCCATGGCATTGGGGAATAGGTATGTCAATAGGTTTTATTCATTATGTCGATAGGTTTTATTCATTGTTATTACTATACGTGGATCGATGCTGTAAAATGGTTTTATTCATTGTTATTTAAAACAGACGTATGCTGTAAAATGGTTTTATTCATTGTTATTTAAAACAGACGTATGCTGTAAAATGGTCGAAAACTTGTAGATAAAAAAGGGATGTCAAATTGTACATGGAATGAATGCTCCTCGGTTAGGTATACATGGAATAGGCATAGACCAAGCTCTGCTACGTCTCATTTACAGAAAAATCGTACCTACTCTCCCCTGCTTTCTGAAATTTACAATTATGTCAGATCAACAGTTAGTCCACATCGTAGATAGAAAAGAGATCCTATACGCGGATTGATGTCATGCCGTACCTATAATTACACAGTACATTGATGATGTACCTTGAGTTAGGGATAATTATGATATGGATTTATATCATTAATTATATCATATTCTATAAGAATACAACATTTTTTATTTGGGTCCATGGGAGACCCTGTAGGATGTAAAACGTTCAGTTTACACACTTAACAAAAACACCCTGGCACCTAGATGGGTTTAGTATTTGTGTCTGCATTAATCAGCTTAATGCACAACATACAGTGGTTGGTTGAACCTCATTATTCTACAGTAAAATAGTAAAACTCCTATGTACTATATTGTAATGTATCGCACAAATTCTATAGTAAAACTCCTATGTACTATACTGTAATTTGCTAGATGGGTTTAATATTTGTGTTTGGGCTGATAATATATTCAAGCATTTATTTAGAGATTGTAAAAGCTCAGGCTCAATTCTGCCACAAATTGTACAGTGAAACTCCTATGCTACTGTACTTGAATTTGCTAGATGGGTTTAATATTCGTGTTTGCACTAGATGGGTTTAGTATTAGAACCTGGAAGGCTAGATGGGTTTAATATTCGTGTTTGCACTAGATGGGTTTAGTATTAGAACCTGGAAGGCTAGATGGGTTTAATAAGCTTATTGCACATCATAGTGTCTAATTGGCTTAATGCAAAACATAGTGTTTAATGCACATCATAGTGTTTAATCGGCTTAATGCACAGCATATGGAAGGTTTTCTGTTCATTTTGTATTACTCGAATAGTGTTTCTCCACAAGCGATTATAATACAATTTTTTATGTTCATTATGTATTACTCGAATACTATTTCTCCATTATGTATTATGTATTACTCGAATAGACCTAATAGCAATTATATTACAATTCCCTTTCCCCGATTGTCTTTGTCTTTATATACCGAAGCTGTCTGCATATAAAACTTTCATTTTATGAAAATTTATAACAGGCTTGCACATTGTTAAAAAAATAAGTTTGGAAATGATGGAAAATAATCTTTACGTGTGATAGCCGCCAATTTTGACCAATATTGTCAATTTATTGCATGTTTTATTACAATATTATATTATTTATTGACCACACACATCATCCGAGCTTAGAGGAAGGACAAACCCAAACTATTTGGAGGTAAAATGGGGTACTATGTTCTAGGGTTTGAAAAGCCCTATTTGCTGGCTCATCATTCCATATTGTACAATAAATTATTAATATCATGTAATCGTGATATGGGATGTCAGGGAGCTAAACAGTAAACCGCTGCAACTCTTGTTATTCTTTTTGGAACTGTCTTGATTGGTATTGACTTATCATTATTTAAATCTAAATCATATTATATTTCGACACATTTTTGAAAATTAATATACCTGTGATGATGTGGATTGTGGAGCATAGTGTTTAATCGGCTTAATGCACAACATATGGAAGGTTTTCTGTTCATTATGTATTACTCGAATAGTGTTTATCCACAAGCGATTATATTACAATTTTTTATGTTCATTATGTATTACTCGAATACTGTTTCTCCATTATGTATTATGTATTACTCGAATATTACTCGAATAGACCTAATAGCAATTATATTACAATTCCCTTTCCCCGATTGTCTTTGTCTTTATATACTGGAGCCGTCTGCATATAAAACTTTCGTTTTACGAAAATTTATAACAGGCTTGCACATTGTTAAAAAAATAAGTTTGGAAAATAATCTTTACGTGAAAAAGAATCTTTATGAGATTTTTAGCCTAAATTAATGTAAACCAATATAATTGATAAACCTTAATATATAGGCTAATAATTGGTACGCCTTATTAATTGGTTTTAAGGATATAATTATTACGCATCCTTATAAACCAATTAATAAAGTTAATTGGTTTTAATTATAATGCATCCTTACCAATTATTAGCCTAAACCACGTTAATGCATATAATTAAACCATTTAAACCATTTAAACCATTTAACCTTAAACCTTAATATAATTGATATTCCTTTATGCATAATATACGTTTGGATTGGATCAAACTATATCCTTTATTGTACTCATCTTTAACATGGAAATGATATTTTGTTAGCTGGACGATTTGGTTAGGGTTAAATGCTTAATCAATTTTAGGGTTAAATTTTTCATATTTTTATAACAATTTTTTTTTATTCATCAAACTTTTTTTATATGTGAATAGCCTTTTTAATATATGAATAACCTTTTTATTTTATTTGAAATCAATGAGTAGAGGGTAAAATGATCACGAATAGCCTGTTTTTTTAATATGTGAATAGCCTTTTTTATTGATCATATTTTTAAAAGTTTGATCATATATGCTAGAGTTTATAACTGAAGCTTTTAAAAATGGTAGAAAATTATAACATCTCTTAGGTGGAATGCACTCAAAAGAATCAATATTTTTTTATTAATATTCACAAACCCTCAACATAAAAAAGATAAAACCCTAGACCATAACATGAAAAACTAAATTTGAGGCAAAATGCAGGTGAGAGAAATCATCTCCAAAGCCTTTATGTTTGCATTAATATTCATGACTGTTTTAAAAGCCAAAACCGTCAACTCCATGGTAACCTTAAAGCATTAAAATAATATAAGTTTGTCTATGGCTGTCATCTTGACTGATATAAGTTTGTCATCTTCATTGCATTTAGTAGAATGGTTATTTGATTTATTAAATTTATATTCACTTGATGCCTATAAGTTATATTTCACAAGTGGTTGATTTATATTCACTTGATGCCTTGAATTTATATTCAAATAAAATCTTTCATGCCTAGAAGTGGTTCATTTATTTTACAATATTTATGTTTTAGATTTTATTTTATAAAAGTTATATTCACTTTACTCCTATTTTTTCAGTGCTAGGAAACTTCTTCACATCATTATGGATCCAACCATATGGAGTTGTTTGCCATTCCATATTTTGGAGCTGATATTTTATTGGCTGCCTTTTTCAGTGTTGACAACATTTAGAACAGTTTGTAAACACTAGAATGTTATTATACAAACCCCTTCATTCCTCACGCACTGTCATCGACTTTTGTGCAATGAATTTGGTTTTCTAATTCCTTTGCTCTATGGTGAGGAAGGTTACTTCGTTGGAGGATACCTTCATCAAACTGGTCGCGTTTGTCATTTTCATGTGCCATTTATAGATTCCAGCTACACAATTGAATGCACTGTTCGATCCATGATTTTGTTATCTTTACCAACAACATGCTCCCTTACAAAGAATTATTTTGTGATGAATCCATTTACGAAGTCATTCAAAAACATAGGTTCTATATGGGTTGGAGACTCAGGTTTCTTTACACTCTTGGAAAATGTGAGTGCTAGAAAATATGAATGGGTTGTTTTGAAACATATTTTGAACAACATGGAATCAAAGTATTTCATTTGCAGCAGTGTTGACAAGGTGTGGAGGATTACAAACATTCCTTATGGTGGCACTACATCTCCAAAAGAGGCAGTGGTCTATAAAAGTAAAATTTATTGGCTGTATTTGGACAAAGATTATGAAGACTACCCTTACTATGGGTACACAATATATTGGATGGATGTTTTAAATAATCAGTGGGGTTTTTCTTTTGTTCCAATCCCAGACATACGATGTATGTCATTGGAATTATACAATAACCAACTTATATGCCTCATAAATGATGGTTCCACCTCTGTTTGGTCTATTGAAGAAGTGAATAATTTTATATTTGGTCAACAAACTATTTAACGAAGTTTGGAGTGTTTTGAGGATGACTAGGGATTCAAATGGAATTTGTTGCAACACCTTTCAATAGACATAAATATAAAATGTCCTGGATATCTTCCATTTCGAACAGTGGACAGGATAGTGTTGATGTGCAATAACAATGAAGTTCCACTCATGTTCTATGATTTGATGACCGGTTCTTGTGTCCCAACAAATATCGCAAATGTATCCATCTTACAAAACTTTGGGTTGCGATTTCCATTTCAAGACCAGTGCAATGATCTGATTGAAAATGGAAATGTTTTTCCACTACTTCCAAATATGGATTCCGTTGATGACATTCAACCATTGGGAATAGATTTGTTGGCTTAGTCTACTTTTCCTTGTACTTCTCTTAAAAATATTGATATTCCTTTGTATATTTTCATATTTGTGACTTTCATATTTCACCATTCGAATTATATTTGATATTTTACTTGATTTAGAAATGTTAATATTCCATTATCAATTATGATAATTTTCACTTTCATATCATTGTCATATGGATTGATATAAAGACTATTTACTGAAGGCACAATATATGTTTACTAAAGATATAAATGTTTACTGAAGGCACAATATATGCCAAGTTTATCATGATGTATTTTTTCCTTTTGTAGAAATGTCTATTGAAGGGACAAGTAAATGTAGTACGAAATGAACTCGTTCTCTGACAACATGTGAGAGGAGAAATGAAATTCGTCATTTACAATATCAACAAAACAAAGATGCAATAAATGAACATAGAAGAGCTTTGTATCGTACAAGAACCACTCGAAATAATATTGAAATTGATTTTCTCAATATTCGTAAGTATCGAAGTTTAGCTGCTATCATGTGAACAACAATACCTGTTGATGTTTCTTTCCCACAATATTTTCATACTCTAGATATTTCTTATGTTCCACAATCTCATAAAAATGTTGTTTTCATTGCGGAAACTTCTCATGTTCCAAAATATGATCATGTTCAAAACCTTGATTCAAATGAGAACCCTCAGTCTTCTACAAATGGAACTCCTAGATTGCAACATGAAGGAAGGCTGGAAAACCTTCATGGAAGAGTTGTCTAAGAAATTGAAAATATAGGGCCATCTGAATTTGTGGGTGACAGTAATTTGGTTGATAATTTGCAACCTTTACCTACTGCTGTTGGATGTGTGTCTCCTCTCCCAAATTTCTGAGCTAATATCCATCCACCAACATAATCAATTAGAACTATTTCACTTGGAACAACTAAGGTATTCGAGTGCCATAATTCTTTGTCAAATTTCTTCAACAACATTCAATATATAGATTACTAAAATTAGTAAATTAACATTTTTTGTTCTCCTTATTTGTAGCACACTAACCATTCCAATAGCGGTATATAAATCAATGACCAATATATTCCAGCAACACATGTTCAAACTGAAGGGGAGCCTTCTCATAACCTTCATCCACATCAACCAGGACCATCTTATGAACATTTTAATGTAATTGTTCTTCATATGCATTCCTTATTTTTATTTTTCCTTCTCTTGTAAGTTACTAAGTTGGAAATTAACATTTATATATATATTTTTATTAGGACACCATTCAATACAATCAAAATGGAGATATGTAGTCCATAAATTCAAGGGAATGAAATGTTGGAAGCAATGCAACAATTCCTCTTGGACCAAATTTGGGTAGGGCCTCTGACATTGGTCCTGAACATGCTCTGCTATCTAGAGTTCATATCCATCAAGTGAATCAACCTGCTTCCCATCAATTTCATACCAACATGATCAAAGTTCATAAAATTTTTTGAGCTAAGATTGTTAGCCTCTCCATTGTGCAAATGTGCCATGTTTGTCGTGAATCTTATCTTGGAATCCAAGTTTTGAGAGGGTCTGAAGGTCTTATCTGCAAAAGGTGCAAATATGAGCGAGTTTCACACCGTTTCTCTCAGTGGAATAACATGGATCCAGGTGACCAACCTCATGTTCTAAATGTTTTTACCCAAGTTGAAGAGATGCTAATAGCAAGGGTTAATCCAATACTACAAGTGACACATGCTCATGGTGGGCAATATAAATATAGTGGTCACACAATTAGCTTTCCACAAGATATTTCCACGATTGCAAAAAACCTTCCACGACGTGTTGAATATCTTGACATCCTAATTGTTAGGAGACGTGGTGCACAATCTAAACATTATGAATGCTATGTAAAGAGATAACGAGTTTTGGATGCATTGCGTTACAAAATTCAAATGGATAAATATTACAGGGATGTTCAAATCGACATGGATTCACTTGATTCTCTCCTTGAAAGGCCAACAGATGTGTCAAGTAGGCTTAAATTTTTTGATTATGATATTCAAGAAACATAGAGTAATGTTTTTGACAATCAAGATCTTGCTCCTGATCGTTTGCATGCTCATCCTTCATCTTTTGTTGCCCGACTACCCAATGAAGGGAGAGAAATGGAAGAAATAAGAACATTCATTCAAAATGTAGATTCCACACCTGTTGAACGATTGGACTGGCTAGACATTGGTTTGTCTCCCATCTATGAATATAATACAGAAGGGTTATTGGACATGGCTTTTCCCACATTATTCCCCACTGGTGAGGCTGATTGGTTGCATCCTTGTATTTGTAATATTCAACTACATGAATATGCATTGCATCTTCTTAGATTCTTTGATCAGAGATTTGGAATCCATCCAATGTTTCAATATTTCTTATTGAACATGATTATGCGCCATCATATCCAAGCAACTGCTGTAGTATTTGTAAAGAATAATATACATGATAACTCACCTACAACAATTCTAGACTTGTGGAAACAACTCATTGATTTACCTGACAATAAGTTGGCTGAGCATCTTATGCATTTTGGTTCTACTCTTCGAGGTACAAGGGCCTATTGGACAAAGTGTCGTGCTGAACTCACTGACATGATTACTTAGTTGGGTTGTCCAACATTATTTTTTACTTTGAGTGCAGCTGACACAAAGTGGCCTGACTTACACAATGTCATGCCCAAAATGCACATTCTTGTCGTTTAAATGAACATTGTAAAAAAATTGAAAATGTCATCCAGTACCCGCATCTTGTTTCCATGTATATGCATCAAAGATTTGAAATATTTGAGGAAGAAGTCATAAAAAAATATCTTAAAGCTAAAGACATTTGGTACAGGTTTGTTTTGATTGATTTCTATTTTTTGTTTACCTTCACATTCCTCTTGTACTCTTCTAAATATGTATACTAACTTTATATAATATATATACTTTTTTTTAGGTATGAGTGGCAACATAGAGGTTCAGTCCACATACATGGTTTCTTGTGTTTGGAAGGTGCACCAAGAATGGACACATTGGATTTGTCAAACCCTTCTAATGTGCACGTTGCAAAGACATTCTTTGATAAATATGTAACAGCATGGAATCCATGTGATATTCATCGACGAAACATAATGGTTCATCGAAGGTTAAATGATGATCCATGCCTATTAAATAGTGAACAAATTCTCTCTTCTAATGCTCAAGATGATTATGAGCATTTTTTAAATCGTGTTCAAAGACATACAAAGTGCAGTGTAGATTCTTGTTTGCGAAAAAAAGGGTCTATTCTCAAATTTCGATACAATGCTCCATGGGAGGTTCGCGATGATTCAATACTGTTCATAGATGATAAAGGGAAAAAGAAATATGAGCCTGCACGAAATGATGATAGGATAAATGTTCATAATGTTGATCTTCTTGCAATGTGGCACGCTAATGTTGATTGTCAGCCTGTGGTTTCTCGACATGTTGTCTTGAAATATATTGCAAAGTATGCTTCCAAGGCAGAAAAGAGATCAGCAAGTTACCAAGATATGTTGAGTAGAATTTCAAATGCAAGCGGCTCAGAAGCTCCTGTATTGTGTGCATACAGAAGGTTCCTTATAGAAACCCTTGTTGAATGTGACATTGGTGCACAAGAAACATGTCATATGTTGTGGAAACTACCTCTTGTTGTTTGCAGTAGGAAATTCTTTTCCTTAAATGTTGGTAGAAAGGTTTTCAAGAAAGTATCAAATGATCCCCATCCATTTTCATCTCTAGATAGTTTTCTTGAAATATATCAAACTCAACCTTCATTTCTTGATCATTTGTCTATGATAGAAATAGAAAGATCTTGGACCTTTGATGGAAAACGTAAAAAAGAACCATGGAAACATAAATATGTTCATCCCATTGTTCGAGTTTGGCCACGTTTTTATTCTATTCCCAGTGAGGGTTCTGATGAATTTGAGACTTTCTGTTGGACTGAGTTGCTTTTGTACAAACCATTTCATAATATTCCCAATGATATTGGCCTCTCCAGTTAAATAGTGATTGAAAATTGGCGGAATTTCCGATATCGAGCATGGTATGTTGATCGTTCCCCTACACCTTTTGATATTGCTGATGAAGATGAAGGTTCCCATGAATAAGAAACCATTGTTGAAGATGATTTTGAAGAATGGAAAGTTTTGTCTCGCTTGATACCTCCAAACAATATCACAATTTCTGACCTTCAAACTCTTGGTCGAAGGGAATTTGATATTTTCTTTAATTGGGATCAATCGATGGTTTCAAATGATGTTGCCGAAGAGGCTATACATTTTATAAAAATTGCCAAATCTACGGGTGATATTGTTGAAAATTCTCTTTCCACAATTCCTGAACCAACATCCTTGTTAGAGAAACAACGTGATGCTTGGCGATAGCTACCTCCGTCAGCTCCTCGCTGCTCACAGGATCTTCTTTCCTCTCGGCTCAAAGAATGCCAATGTTCTTCTATTTCCCTATCAGGAAATATCTACCCAAAGATTCCTTCGCGTGACTTCCCTCCTTCTATTTATAGGGAAATCAAAACTCGCGGCTTCGCAAGTTCACTATCTATCTTTGGGCTCTCAAATCCCTGAGACCCGATGCGCCAGTCAACGCTGACTCTCTCTTCCCTCTATCAAGACTTCGGTTCTATCTCGACTTCGCAACGCGTGACACCGAACACTTGGGTTTCCAACCTCCGATACCCGATGCACCGAAATGCCGGAACTCGCGATCTCGCTCCCTCGCGGCTTCGCCACTCGCAAGATCAAATGACTCCTACCTCGACTCCCGAGGCCCGAGACGCCGATACTCAAATATCGCTACCTCGTGACTTCGCTACTCGCGAGGTCAAATAATTTCCCCGTCGACTCCCGATGCCTGAGACGTCGAACCTTCGATGGTTTATACCACCTATCCTCCACTATCTCCTGTGGCCCCACACTACTTACGTAACTTCTTGGGAGATCGCTTCTCGCGCTATCGCGACTCCCGTGACCAAATCTTCCGCTCCTTTCTCGTGAAACCCCGATAGCCGATCTCGTGATGGATCCAACGACCCCAAATGGACTTGGATCAACAACTCTGCTTTTCTGAACTTCTAGTCTCTCCATGCTTGCGCTGTAACCTTCTCTCTTCTTTGGGAGACCCAACGATCCACGGTAGCTCGTGGATTCTCCATGGAGAATACCGATCGTCCACTCTTCTTTACACAATCCACGAACAAGAAGTGCCTCTCTGTGAGACTTGTTCGCCAACCTACGTCTCTTCCTTTCAACCTTCTCACACACAACTTCTGGCCCGGCCCTTCAATGAACTTGAAGGTCTATCTCTCCTGAGCTTTCACGACTTCAAATCTCTCAGGAAGAAACTCTTGCACGCACTCTTTTGCAGCAAACCTTCAACAACGCCTAAGTGTTGAAGTTTCGACTCTGCGCACACCTGCAGCAGCAGTCCTAATTCCCTTTGCTCAGAATCGCAACTCTGAGTCTTCGTCTAGCCTGCGCATGCCTTGCATGGCTCTGGTGCCAAGTCTGCACTTCTGAGATGAATGAGAACAAAAGCTAACTCTAACTGAACCCTTCTGTCAACGCACTCCTTGCGGATAATTCGACTGCACTCCTTGCAGGAATCTCTTGGCTCAAGATAGAGAAACAATTGAAACTAATACCATGTCCCCTTCAGACTTCAATTCACACATGAAATCACATACACAACATATAAAATCTAGTGTATAACAGGAAGCAAACATTCACAAGCATAGCATCAATACACAGAGAAACAACACAAACCATGAATTTGAATCAAAGCTTTCTTCTATTAATTCAAATGTCTATACATGGGTGTTCTTCATACAATTCTCTGCGTGCTCTTCTCTTCTTCCTTGATAATAATACAATGATACAATGAGGGTGTCTATATCCTGTTTCCCTCTTGTTCTTTAAAGCTATCAAATCTAGAATTAAATTCCTATCTACCAGCATTAACTATATTAAATGCCGACTATCTACCTAAGGACGAGAGCTATCCGCTGAAGGTCCATTACAATATACAAAGTGCACTTCATTAAATCCACGCATTAATGTTTGCGCAACAATATCAAGGTGTTTTCAAAATTTTGTGCTGGCGCTGTCCAGCTGTCCTCCGCTTCTGCGTTGGCTCACTTGATGTGTTGGCGATGCTCCTGCATCATACTCCTTGGCTTGAAAAATTTCATGGGCTCCTTTCCATGAGCTCCTGCACGGTCTATCCATGCTTATGTATGACTGCTTCACTCTCCCAGCTAGCATCTTCCACTTGACCAGATACTCAAAGTATTCTTTTCTTCTAGTCTTCTTACCCAACCTCTTGTCCAGTATGCATTCTATCTGTGGCTTCTCTGCTATCGCCATCTACTTTGCCCACTGGATCACTGGTTGCTCAATTGCAGTTTCTGCTTCTCCAGCCCTGTATGGGTATAAATCTGCGATATTGAATATCGAAGATATCCCGATGCCATCCGACAACTCAATCTCATAAGCATTTTCTCTGAATTTTCTCAAGACCTTGCATGGCCCGATTTTCTTCATCTTCAGCTTATTGTATGTTCCCCTTGGGAACCTTTCCTTCCTCAGATGTGCCAGAACTAGATCGCCAACTTCAAACTAAATTTGTCTCCGATGCTGATCTGCTCTGCGCTTATACTCTTGATTCGAATTTTGCAGTCGTTGCTTCACCTGGCTGTGAAGTTCTTTCATTGCCTCAGCAAATTCCTCTGCACTAGCACTGCTAGTCACAGTCTGTTCTGAATCTCACAATTCAGAAACTCCCCTTGGCTACATCCCATATACAACTTGAAATGGACTCTGACCTGTACTTCGATTCACTGAATCGTTGTATGCAAATTCTGCTTGTGGTAATACATTGTCCCAACTGCTGTGGTGCTCTGTCACCAAGCTTCTCAATAAATCTCCCAGACTCCTATTGACCACTTCTGTTTGTCCATCTGTCTAAGGATGATACGCAGAACTAAATGCCAAGTTAGTTCCTATCTTCTTCCATAAGGTCCTCCAAAAATGCCCTATGAATTTTGTGTCCCTGTCCGAAACTATGCTTTTCGACAACCCATGAAGTCTAACAATCTCCTTGAAAAACAAATTTGCGATGTGCGTCGCATCGCTGGTCTTCTGGCATGGTATCAAGTGTGCCATTTTTGAAAATCTTTCCACCACCACAAAGATAGAGTCAACACCTCTTTGTGTCCTTGGCAACCCCAATGCGAAATCCATGCTGATCGCCTCCCATGGCCTCTCCGGTATGGGTAATGGCTGATAAAAACCTGCATTCTGCTTCCTCCCTTTTGAATGCTGGCAAATCCTGCATCTGTCAACAAACCTCTTGACATCTGATCGCATCCCTGGCTAAAAATATGATTCGCTCAGCTTTGCGAATGTTTTGTCTTGGCCAAAATGTCCTGCTAAGCCTCCGCTGTGCTTCTCCTTTAACAAGTTCTCCCTCATGGAGCAATTTGGAATACACAGTTGATTCCCTTGGAACAACAATCCTTCCTGGATCATATAATACATCCAAGGACTTCTGTCTCTGAGAATTGGATTCTCAGTTGCTTCATATGCTTCTGCAAAATCTGCATCACCTGCATACATATTCCTGAGGTCCTCAAAACCCAATGTCTTGACTCGGAACTCCTGCAACAACAAACATTTCCTGCTCAAAGCATCAGCCACTTTGTTAGCAGTACCCGAAATATGTTTAATCACAAACGTGAAATTCTGCATATACTCAACCCATTTTGCATGTTTCTGATTCAACTTCTCTTGTTGAGTCACAAACTGTAATGCATGATTGTCACTATACAAAACAAACTCTTTCGGGATCAAGTAATGCCTCCACTTCTTCAGTGACTGTATGATAGCGTAGAATTCTTTATCATACGTGGAGTACTTTAATTTCGCTTCATCCAACTTCTCGCTGAAATATGCAACTGGTCTGTCTTCCTGACTCAAGACCGCTCCTATGGCGAATCCACTTGCATCACATTTCACCTGAAATGTCTTCTGGAAATTCGGCAACACCAACACTGGTTGCTCTGTGATCTTCCGCTTCAACAGATTGAAGCTCTTTTCAGCCTCCACTATCCAGTGAAAAGTATTATGCCGCTTCTTCACTGTATCCATCATCGCTGCGCTGATTCCACTGAAATTCCTGATGAATTTTCTGTAGAAACTAGCCAAACCATGGAAACTTCTCACCTCGAAAATATTTCTCGGTGATGGCCAATTCTTAATCACTTCCACCTTATTCAGATCCATCCTCAACTCATTCGCTGAAATAACAAAACCCAAGTAAATGAGCTCTGTCTTCATAAATGAGGACTTCTTCATATTAATCAACAGCCTCTCCTGTTGTAGCTTCCACGTTACTATGGCCAAATGCTTCAAGTGTTCAGCCTCTGATTTATTGTAAATCAATATGTCATCCAAATAAACAATGACAAATTTCCCAATGAACTCTTTCAGCACTTCATTCATTAACCTCATAAAGGTACTTGGCACATTCATCAAGCCAAACGGCATGACTAGGCATTCATACAGTCCTTCATTTGTTTTGAATGTTGTTTTCCACTCATCGAATTCCCTCATGCGAATCTGGTGGTATCCGCTCTTCAAATCTATCTTTGAAAAATACCTTTCCCCACTCAGACAATCCATCAGATCATCCATTCTTGGCAGTGGAAACCTGTACCTGATGGTTATTTTGTTGATCGCTCTTGAGTCGGTACACATCCTCCAGCCTCCGTCTTTCTTTGTACTGAGTACTGTTGGAACAACACATGGACTCAATCTCTCCCTGACTAATCCTTTGTCCATCAAATCCTGAACTTGCCTCTTGACCTCTTTATTTTCCTACGGCGTCAACCTGTACGCGACTTTATTCGGCAAACTAGCTCCTGGTATGAGGTCTATTTGATGACTCACGCTTCTCATCGATGGCAACGAATGAGGTAATTCGTCCACTATGATGTCAACGAACTCTCTTAACAGTTCCTGAACTTCATCTGGTAAATCATCCACTCTTGTGCTAGTCAGAACAATTCTCGGCTTTCTGACCACAAAGAATTCTGGATCTTCTTTCTTCTCAACCTCTGTAAGAAGCTCCTTCCCACTCATGAGAAGCATTGTGTTTCCAACTTCCGGCTTCACCTCTTTATCCTTTATGGGAACCAACCTGTATGTCCTCCCATTCCTCTCCAGGGTATACGTGTTCATCCTCCCATCATGAACCACATTTTTGTCATATTGCCATGGTCTACCTAGCAATAAATGATATACTTCCATGGGAATAACATCACATAGAATCTTATCATTATATTCTCCTATCTTGAATTCAACCAAGCATTGTTTAGTAACAGTTACCTGGTGTCCCTTCTGTAGCCATGAAACCTTGTATGGATTCGGGTGATCAGTTGTCTCCAGCTCTAGTTTCTCTACCATCTTAGTAGAAACAAGATTATCCGTGCTACCACTGTCAACAATGACCTTGCACACCCTATCCTTGGTCTTGCAAGCTGTTCTGAACAGTTTGGTCCTTTGAACTGAGCTCTCCACCTCCTTCTCGGGTGTCAAAAGGACTTTATGCATCGCAAGCGATCTTCCGCCTTCTGTGTCTTCGGCCTCAACATCACGCCTTTGCGCCTCAGTGATGTGAGCTTCTCCTCCATCCTTCTCTTTCTCTGGACACTCGTAAGACTTGTGCCCATTCTTTCCACATGTGAAACATGTGATTACTCCACCTCTTCCTCTACCTCGACCTCTGGTATGAGGAAGAGTATTTGCATCAGCATAATCTCTCCGCTGATCATATTGTTGTCCTCTCTGTTCAACATGTGGCCCTCTCTGTGAGGTTCCACCTCTTTCAACTTTACCCTGAGCTTTCTTCCATTCCTCCTTGGGCTTCTGGTATTTATCCTGGGCAATTGCTTTGCCTTTGGGCTGACTTCTGCCTCGCCCTCGCTGACCTTGCTTTCGGCTCAGCTTCTCTTCTGCTTTCAGAGCCATCTGATAAGAATCCTCTACCGTTCGGATGGTTACCATGATTAATTCATCTTGAATGTCATATCTCATACCATTTAGGTATCTGACAAATTTCTCATGATCGCTCTCCTGATAACCTGCTCTGATGTTCAGTTGATAGAATTCCTCAGTGTATTCTTTCACTGTCATCAGTTTCTGTCTCAGGTTCTGCATTCTCCTGAACAGAGTAATTTGGTAATCTCTTGGGATAAAGTTTGCCTTCATCTTCACGATCATTTGATCCCAACTCTTGATCTTCTCCTTGCCCTTGCAGTGTCTGTCAGCTTGTAGCTCGTCCCACCATAATGATGCATGTCCTTTCAAGCGCGTAACATCATGCTTGACTTTCTTGTCTTCTTCGATATCCTCATAATCAAAGTATGTATCAAGAGCTCTAATCCAATCTAGTAGCTCTTCTGCATCCATATTTCCTTCATAGACTGGAATATCCATTTTCACCTTTGCACCCATCCTGGAAATGGCTTTAATCAACCGCTCAGTTGATGCATCCTCGGCTGCAACTTATTCTTCGCGTTCAGCCTCTATCTCGCTGTCGGAATCACTCAGATCCCCTGCACCAGCTGTGCGTCTCTGCGCTGTCTCCATCTCTTCGATTCTTGCTCAGAGATCTCTCATCTGTCTCTCCATTTCTAGATTTCTTGCTGATCTGCCTCTTCTCCGCACCTCCCTATCTTTTGGATCAGGTGACTGCCTTTCTCTTCTGGGCAGCATGGCGAATTTACTCCTTCTCTTCTGCTACAAAAAGAAAAATATATCCCCACTCTGATACCACTTGATGCTTGGCGATAGCTACCTCCATCAACTTCTCGCCGCTCACAGGATATTCTTTCCTCTCGTCCTGAAGAATGTCAATGTTCTTCTATTTCCCTATCGGGAAATATCTACCCACATATTCCTTCGCACGACTTCCCTCCTTCTATTTATCAGGAAATCAGAACTCGTGGCTTCGCAAGTTCACTATCTATCTTTGGGCTCTCGAATTGCCGAGACCCGATGCACCAGTCAACGCTGACTTTCTCTTCCCTTTATCGAGACTTTAGTTCTATCGCGACCTCGCAACGTGCGACACCGAACACTTGGGTTTCCAACCTCTGATACCCGATGCGTCAAAATGCCGGAACTCGCGATCTCGCTCCTTGGCAGCTTCGCCACTCGCGAGATCAAATGACTCCTACCTCTAATCCCGAGGCCCGAGACACCGATACTCGAATATCGCTACCTCGCGACTTCACTACTCGCGAGGTCAAATAATTTCCCCGTCGACTCTCGATGCCTGAGACGCCGAACCTCCGATGGTTTATACCACCTGTCCTCCACTATCTCCTGCGGCCCCACACTACTTACGTAACTTCTCGGGAGATCGCTTCTCGTGCTATCGCGACTCCCGTGACCAAATCTTCCGCTCCTTTCTCGCAAAACCCCGATAGCCGATCTCGCAACGGATCCAACAACCCCAAATGGACTTGGATCAACGACTCTGCTTTTCTGAACTTATAGTCTCTCCACGCTTGCGCTGTAACCTTCTCGCTTCTCTGGGAGATCCAACGATCCATGGTAGCTCACGGATTCTCCACGGAGAATACCTATCGTCCACTCTTCTGTACACAATCCACAAACAATAAGTTCCTCTCCGCGAGACTTGTTCGCCAACCTACGTCTCTTCCTTTCAACCTGCTCATTCACAACTTCTGGCCCAGCCCTTCAATGAACTTGAAGGTCTATCTCTCCTGAGCTTTCACGACTTCAAATCTCTCAGGAAGAAACTCTTGCACGCACTCTTTTGTGGCAAACCTTCAACAATTCCTAAGTGTTGAAGTTTCGAATTTGCGCACACCTGCAGCAGCAGTCCTAATTCCCTTTGCTCAGAATCGCAACTCTGAGTCTTCGTCTAGCTTGCGCACGCCTTGCACGGCTCTGGTGCCAAGTCTGCACTTCTGAGATGATTGAGAACAAAATCTAACTCTAACTGAACCCTTCTGTCAACACACTCCTTGCGGATAATTCGACTGCACTCCTTGCAGGAATCTCTTGGCTCAAGATAGAGAAAGAATTGAAACTAATACCCTATCCCCTTCAGACTCCAATTCACACATGAAATCACATACACATCATATAAAAGATAGTGTATAACAGGAAGCAAACATTCACAAGCATAGCATCAATACACAGAGAAACAACACAAACCATGAATTTGAATCAAAGCTTTCTTCTATTAATTCAAATGTCTATACATGGGTGTTCTTCATACAATTCTCTGCATGCTCTTCTCTTCTTCCTTGATAATAATACAATGATACAATGAGGGTGTCTATATCCCGTTTCCCTCTTGCGCTCTAAAGCTATCAAATCTAGAATTAAATTCCTATCTACCAGCATTAACTATATTAAATGCCGACTATCTACCTAAGGACGAGAGCTATCCGCTCAAGTTCCATTACAATATACAAAGTGCGCTTTATTAAATCCATGCATTAATGTTTGCGCAACAATATCAAGGTGTTTTCAAAATTTTGTGCTGGCGCTGTCCAGTTGTCCTCTACTTCTGCGTTGGCTCGCTTGATGTGTTGGCGATGCTCCTGCATCACAACGACAAGCCTTTGAGATCATATTACGAAACTCAGTTGAATATGAACATCATGAACCTCTTCACATGATTATATAGGGCACTGCTGGCACTAGAAAGTCTTTTCTTATTCACTGTATTTCTCATGCTCTTTTTTTCTTCAGTAGCTAATGGCCATAGTCCGTTGCTTTTACTCGCTCCGACAGGAATAACTGCTTTTAATATACATGCAAAAACAATACACTTCGCTCTAAAAATTCCTATCAAAGATATGAGACCACTACAAGGACAATCATTGGCAATATTTCAAGAAGAAATGAAGCATATTTGATATATTTTGATTGATGAAATGAGCTTTCTAGGACCAAGATTATTCATACAGATAGATTCTTGATTATGAGAAGCATTTCCAGATAAAAAAACTTCTCCTTTTGGTGGCATATCCATTATTCTTGTGGGTGACCTTGGTCAATTTCCTCCTGTCAAAGATAAGCCTTTGTATGTAGGTAATACAACAGGGAAAGTTTTATGGAAAAACTTCAACATTGTTGTTACTTTGGATATAATATTTCGACAACAAGGAAATCATCCAAGGCAAGCTGCTTTTCGACAACTCTTGAGTAACATAAGAAACATTGAACCTGTTATGGATGATTGGGATCTTCTTATGTCACGGGTTGATATGAGTTTGCCTCCAATGGAAAGGAGTTTATTTCATTCAACAATTCACTTGTTCCCATCAAATGATTTGGTCACCTTGCATAATAGACAAATGTTAAAGTCATTAAATATTCCAATTGCACGATCTGTAGCTGAGCATACAAGACGGGATGAAATTGCTGGTGTTGATGATGATCAACTAGAACGTGAGGTTTTGATATGCCCTGGTCAACGTGTCATGTTGAAATGTAACTTGTGGGTTGAAGCCGGCTTAGTTAATGGTGCACTTGGTTACATTCAACAAATTTACTATATCCCTGGTACAAAGCCACCCCAACTTCCAATGTTCACTACTGTTCTTTTTGATAAGTACATTGATGTTCCTTTCGACAAAAATAATTTGAATCTTGTTCCCATCACACCTGTTACAAGAGGAAATTGGAAACAAATTCCGCTAAAGATGGCATGGGCCCTTACTATACACAAATCACAGGGGTTGACTTTAGATCGAGCTACTATTGATATAGGCAAGAAAGAGCGTCAAGGGTTGACCTTCACATCCATATCAAGAGTGAAATCGATAGATGGTTTACACATATCTCCACCTTTCTCTTTTCAAAGTTATGCCAAGATGAAAAATAGTGCTTATGTTACTATTAGGAAGAAAGAAGAGCAATGATTACACTCCTTATCATTGTAGCATCCCATGTAAGTACTTTATCTCTTCATAAAATGTGTCTCTTTTGTTGATTTTTTGTCATTCATAGTTACTATTCTTCTATTAATCTTATCTTCTCTATTTTTTTATATGTTTTATACCTTTAGTAGTTTCCTTTTACTATGTCTATAACAAAAGCATATAATTATTTTTATTGTTACATTCATTTACTACTAACCAATAACATTTTAACAATCATATTATTACGCATGAAAATAAATGTTTATCCGATTCTCATATGCATAGTTGGACTCTCCTACATGTAATATTTCATGCTAATATTTTTTGTAACTCATGAAGCAAATGGAAGAAAATTTCCATACACACATTCTATTTCTATTTCACCTCAAAGTTTATTTATTTTTGTTTTTCCTATCCTGCAGTTATGGACAACTCAGATGCTTTGAAGTTTGGTTCTGCTTTTCATGAAGTAACGCAACAGGAGCATTTTCTTCATGGCATTCAATCTATTGTCACCAACCAACACCGTGAACCATTCAACTTATTTGATTGATCTTTGCATTGCTTGTCTACGCTAAAGAAACTTATACACACATATATATGCATATATGTGATAGGGAAGCGGGGAGACATTTGAGAAAAGATTGGCTTCATAGACAAAATGGTCATGGTCAAGTCGATCTTAATTGGTGTTGTCGATGCCACCAATCTGGTTACATATTAGAGTAAGATTCTAACAATTTTATGGGATTCTAACAATGTTTTTTAATCTATATATTTTATTCCTTTCCTTCTATGTTATAGAATGTTTTTGAAACTGATCAAACTTTTTGTTGTTTTCATTATACATTATACTTCTAATTATTGTTGTATTTTTCTCAAACAGGATTATGGACAACAGAGATTTTTCAAGCTTTAGTTGGGCTCTATATCAAATCTCCGAACAAGAAGAATACTTTACTCTCTTAACAAATTTCATTTCTGTGCGAACTGATATAGAGTGTCACATATTTGACAATACATTTCATTTTTTGTTAAACCTGAAGAATTCAATGTTGGAACTACAACATATTTTTGTAATGATTGGTGTTGATGTAAACTCACCTTCCATTTATCATGGACCGGTATAGTCTTTATATAGTTGTTGAGTAAAATTGTAATGAACAGAGTTTACAAAATTTTGAACATATGTTTTCTTAAATTTGAAAAGAGATTTTAGAATTATATTTCTTAACTTTCATTCAGATGTTTGTTTAAGAACAATTTCAAAAATATTCATATATCATATGAACTTTTGGATGAAAATATGATCTGAAAATATGATATGCTATTTTGACCTTTTCAAAATTCTTCTTTCATGCATTGCTATCTTTTTATTTTCTACCCTTATACAAGGAAACACCATTTTTTTTACTGAAAACAAATGTTTAAAGGTTCATGAGCATTAACAATGCAACACAACTCAAAATTATGGATGCAAATAAGTCATAGATTTTATCATGGTGCAATTTATAAGTTATATGATCCACATGTGCCATTAATATATAGAAAGAAAATTCACAATGTACTAAGGGATAAAATCTCAATACTATGATCTCAATATTATGTTCTTACCCACACCATAATATATTATGTATATATCGATGCAAATAAGTCAAAGATTTTACTTTATGTTGCAATTTATAATTTACATTATCCACATGTTGCATAAAGAATGCAACACAACTATCTCTAATATTTAAAGTGAAAATGAAAAACCCATCCTCCGATAAAAGGATTTTATCGACACCACAATGACGAACTTTTCCCACTTTCCCACTGTCATCATCATTTGCAAATGTTTCCATCATCTACCCTTATACAAGGAAACACCATTTTTTTACTAAAAACAAATGTTTAAAGGTTCATGAGAATTAACAATGCAACACAACTCAAAAGTGATGGATGCAAAAAAGTCTTAGATTTTATGGTGGTGCAATTTATAAGTTTTATGATCCACATGTGCCATTAATATATCGAAAGAAAATTCAATACTATGATCTTACCCACACCACTATATATTATGTATATATGGATGCAAATAAGTCATAGATTTTATGATGTTGCAATTTATAAATTATGATGTTGGCATAAAGAATGCAACACAACTAAAACTAATATTTAAAGTGAAGATGTAAAATGCATCCCCGAATAAAAGGATTTTATCGACACCACAATGTCGAACTTTTCCCACTTTCCCACTGTCATCATCATTTCCCAATGTCTCAATCTGATGCTTTTTGGTCAACGTCGCATTATGACGAATATTTCCCAATGTCACAATGTGACTTTACAATTTTTTTTTTTTAGGTTTTACTTTATTAATTTATTATTTAATAATGTATAAATCCTTCACTAATACATACTTGTATTAATTATTACTGCATAAATATATTAATTATAATTTTTTTATAATATTAATGTATTAATATATTAATTTTAATATATTTGTAATTTCTTTTAACCATGTGACGATTTTTTCTCAACGTCGCATTATCACAAATATTTCCCATTGTCACATTGTGACATGCCTTTTCCAACGTCGCCATGCCACTTTAATAACATTTCCCAAAGTCGCATTCCGACGTGCATTTTCCAACGTCACTTTGTGCATTTAATAATATTTCCCAATGTCGCATTTTAACGTGCATTTTCCAACATCACTTTGTGCATTTAATAATATTTCCCAATGTCGCATTTTGACGTGCTTTTTCCAACATCACAATGTATAATAATATATTTATGTGTTATGTATTATTATTTGAATAATCTTATTATTTTATTAATGTATTACTTTATTATTCTATAAATAGTTTACTATTGGTTTAATACTTAAATTTTAATACTTTCATGTAATATTATACTAATATTTATTTTTATTTTTTAAGATTTACTATAGTTTAAATATTTTATTTTATGAATTGTTTATTTATGTATTACTATTTTATTAATGTTTTACTCAATAACATTATTAATGTTTTACTCTAATACATTAGATTTTTATTAATTTTTTATTTATAATTAATGTTTTACTCTAATACATTAATTTTTTATTTAATAATTATAAATAATGTTATTTTTTTAATATTATTAATTATAAATATATTATTATTAATAAGTATAAATAATCTATGTTTATTATTATTATTTATGATAAATATTGTATTACTTTATTTGTATTAATAAAGTACTATTAATATTATAAATAAGGTTTTTTTATTAATTTATAATATTAATAATATTTTATTACTAAAGTACTATTAATATTATTTATTAATGTTATAATATTAATATAATTATTAATAATTATTCTTTATTAATATTAATGTTATTATTATATTTATTAATAATAACTCATTATTATTAATATTTCTAAAGTGGTTATTACTATTAATAATTAATTTATTTTTTCAATAATTATAAATAATGTTATTTTTTTTAATATTATTACTTATAAATATATTATTATTAATAAGTATAAATAATCTATGTTTATCATTATTATTTATTATAAATATTGTATTATTTTATTTGTATTAATAAAGTACTATTAATATTATAAATAAGGTTTTCTTATTAATTTATAATATTAATAACATTTTATTACTAAAGTACTATTAATATTATTAATTAATGTTATAATATTAATATAATTATTAATAATGTCCAAAGCGGTTGGATTCAATGGTGGAAAGCGAGGAGTTTTTCACCGTTGGGCAAGGTTCAATTCTCGTGAGGGCTTTACCAGGAGCCATGGGGACACCTTGAGGTAGTGGTCGAACATGTGGTTGCACCCAGAGATACCATATTAAATGGTATCGTGACCCGTGCACACATAAGTGGAACAAAGCCCACCCCCATGTCCTTCAATTTTTTTTTTTTTTTTGGTATCGTGACCCGTGCACACATAAGTGGATCAAAGCCCACCCGCATGTCCTTCAACTTTTTTTTTCCCCGAGGTGTAGGACAGTCAGTGACTAAGTGTATTGTTAAGCCACTCCATGTTGAAAAGTCACTGGTTCGAAACCTGCGGGGACAAAAAATCCAACCATGTTAAGGGTTGGTGTGGCTCAGGCTGGGTGCGATCCCCGGGTGATTTTAACGACTTAGATGCCCCTGAGTCGCGGTTTCTCAAGCCACAGGTTAATCCCGATACCAACAGGTTCGACCACATTAACAAACAAAAAAAAATATAATTATTAATAATTATTCTTTATTAATATTAATGTTATTATTATATTTATTAATAATAACTCATTATTATTAATATTTCTAAAGTGGTTGTTGCTATTAATAATAAGTTATTATTAATTAATAATTACATTTTGTACTAATTAATAATAATTTTAATTAATCTATTTTATTATTATTATTATTATTTATAAATATATTATTATACTAATGCAATACTTTATTTATAAATTGTAAATAATGCAATACTTTATTTTTATTAATAATAATGTTTTATTATTAATATAATTATCAATTATTAATATTAATTCATTATTAATTATATTTATAAAGTGATTGTTGCTATTAATAATAGGTTATTATTAATTAATAAATTTATTAAGAATGAGTTATTATTAATTAATAAATTAATTATGTACTAATATATTAATGGTAGTCCTTAAGGCATGCCGATCGTCAACTAGTAACAACCACTTTATAAAAGTGGTTGATATACGTTGATCGACGTCATTTTTCACCTTTACAAATTAATGACGTCGATCGGCGTATATCAACCACTTTTATAAAGTGGTTGTTGCTAGTTGCAATGCATCAATGAAATAATATCAAATGCCTCACATATATGAAATTCTCGTTCCATAATGACACCAAAATTAATTGAATGGGGTTCCCCAAACTTGGTAACTAACAACCTTTGATTTTTCAGGACCTAAAAGAAGCATGGAAATCATAACTTGCATATCACTTCCTCGCTAAATGGTGAATACTCCATTGGTCAGTACTCATTCATAATAATCGTTACATGCCATTTCCTTGATTCAGTGAAACAAATGATGAGTAGCTTTAAGCATGTTGTAAGTGGTACAAGACTCTACATTTTTAGTCCCAAGTGTGCTTGCAAGACGCTTTGGATTAGACCAAAATTCTCCAGTAGATGTTCCACTAGTAGTATAACTATGTGAAGAATTAATAGTACTGATTAATTATGTGCCAATATGAGATGTTCTTGCCTTCCACTTAACAAGCACACCTAGTAGAGAACATCATTCATGCCACCAGTCTTCTTACTGAGGGAACACTAGTACCTTTTAATTGTGTATTTAGATATAACATTTTGTACATGATTGTAAAAATAATCAACCATACATACGACCATCTTGAATGCTTGAGCATTTTCAGCCAATTCATATTGATCCAACAATCCTACCTTGATCATGTGAATGGTACAATATGGTGACCAAATAGGTTGGATGGCTTCAAATAGATCTTAATTGCATGAAGGAAATTTGTAAACCTCACAAACACTGTGTTCAAAAAGGTAAATGCAACCTTTGCAAACCAAAGCCTTTTGCATACAATAATATAGTTATGTTGCCTTGTGGCACCGACAGATTGTCATGGATGATTTTTCACTTAGAAATAATAGAGATTAGTTGCGATTTAATTAAAGGTTGGTTCCAACCATCTAAATCTAATATCCTCCTCTATATATATTTCTCTATATATATTGTATTCTTCATTGATTTAATAAAACACAACGTAGCTTTGCTTTGATGGCCTCTAGCTGTTGTTTGGCCTGAGAGCATTTCATTCTTCCTATTTCAAGTTGGTATCAGAACTAGAGTGAGGAGCCAATCACTGTTGCTGTTGAAGAGAGGTCCACTTGAGTGAGGAAGAACTGCTCTTCAGTGAGGAAGCGCTTGAGTTCTGCAAATTTTCAGAACGAAATATTATCAGAGCCTGGGCATAGTTTGGACGAGTGAGCCATTTCTATGCATGTCACCTCCGGTTTTTTTTCTATACGATTCCTTCCTGGACCTTCTGGAAGATTGGATTGCGCCTGTGTAGAGGAGAACTTCTCGCTCAGGATCGGCGTGGAGAGGTTGCGTTGTCAGAGATTAATCATTTCACCGCCTGGATAGCGATGGATCGGTGGCAGTCTTGACTCTTCAAGAGTCGAGGACTTAGCACTGATTTACTAAATTGTTTTAAATTTCTTAAACGATGTTCGCCTTAACCTTTGCAAGCTTGAGACACCATCACCACCTTAATCAAATTCTTTTAGAGATCGAAGGGGCAATTCTCGTTTTGGATAAGTACTTGAAACGGATTGTAACCTGATCATCTTGAAGACATTTTTTGAATTGACGCTATTACGGTGTATTCGCAATCATTCTCTCTGCATTTAATTTTTGAGTTAGTAAACTCTGTTCATATTTTTTTTTTTTTTACTTTCGGGACATTCGCTGGCTTATGCAATAGTCACGCTCACTCTCCAAGTGCTGAAACCCGAAGTGGGTCCACAGCTTGATCGCATTTTGTGAATCGACAATTGACGGTGCATTATCTTTTGGCATCAAGCATTTGTAAACATCGATACCCGAAACCCCAAAAGAGTTGGGCTCACAGCCTTCTTGTGACTTCATGATTCAGCGATTGTGGTTGTGCGCTGTTTTGTATCAAGGGTCTGCAAACCCCAAAACCTGAAAGCACCGGGCCCACACTCCATTCGCACTTTCACGATTTGGGAGTTGTTGTGTGTGGCATTGGGTGTTCGTGTTTGCCAAAATCTTGAACCCCGATTTGCCCCGTTTCTTTCATTTGGTATCAGAGCCATACCGCCGTTGTTTTCACTACGTGTCGAAGGGTGCAGAAGCTGCTCTGTCTGTTTGACCGCTATTGTGTTAAGAATATTTTGTTGTGTTATTTGGTTAGTTCAGTGGAGATTATCCTTGTTGGTGTCTAATTTTCTTTCTGCACATAAGTTTATTTGATTTCCTTCAATTTTTATAAATGTCCACGTTTGGTAGCACTGCCTCTCAGATTCAGGTTCCTGTGTTGAACGATAAGTCATATGATTCTTGGTACATTCAGATGAGGATGATTTTTCATTCTTAGGATTTGTGGACTTATGTCATTGATGGTTATGCTGAGCCAACTGATGTTGCAGCAGAAATGGCTCTGTCTAATGCTGACCGTGTTTTGCTAAAGGAAAACAGGAAGAAGGATAACAAGGCTCTTGGATTAATCCAACAAGGATTAAATGAATCCATTTTTATGAAGATTGCATGCGCTACATCTTTGAAGATGGCTTGGGACATTCTTGAAACCAGTTATCAAGGTGTGTCCAAAGTGAAGACAGTCAGGTTGCAGAATTTAAGAAGGGATTTCGAAAATCTGAAGATGAAGGATAATGAAAGTGTTGATACTTTCATGACTCAAGTAATGAGTGTTGTGAACTAGCTCGGGAAGTATGGAGATGATGTTGAGAATAAAAGAGTTATTGAGAAAGTGCTGAGAAGTTTTCCCAAGAAGTTTGAGCCTGTTGTTGTTCCCATAGAGGAATTTAAAGATTTAAGTCTAATGCAAATTGATGAGTTAACTGGTTTTCTTGTTGCTCATGAATCTAGGATATTTAGATATGAAGAAGGATCAATGGAGCATGCTTTCAAATCCCAACTGCATGTTACCAGAGGTTGCAAGATACCAGATATATAAAATATGAAGAACAGAAACGAAATGCTAGAAATAACAGAATAACAGTATAATATCCAGCATAATCTTCACAATACACAGAAATGATATACGAAATAGCACTTGAACAGAATAGCACTTGATTCAGATAGCAATGTTCACAGGCCTCTTCGAGGGGGCAACCTCCAATCGAGCAACGCTCTGTTACAATAATATCCAAGCTAGGGTTCTCATACCCTCGACTCCTATTTATACTAAAAAGAAGCATCTAGAGGAAGATCCTTCTAG
>JASDQU010436157.1:18181-57388 GCA_032191745.1 Picea mariana | reverse complement strand
ATTCGAGTTCCAACAGTCGTGTTTCAGCATCTACGTTTCAGCATGTTTCACTTTTGTGTTGCAGCATCTGTGTTCGCTTCCAACAGTCGTGTTTCAGCATTCGTGTTGCAGCATTCATGTTTCAGCATCTGTGTTCGCATTGGTGTTGTGTTCGTATAAACAAACTTGATCATCTACGTCATTCTTCTGTTATAGCCATCAAATGACAACCTTAACCATCTGCGTTAGCTTCTGTGTTCCAGCGCTGTTTCAGCACTGTTTTTCAGCGTCTGTGTTTGCATTTGTGTTGCAGCAGTTCGCATTTGTGTTGCGGCAGTTTACATTTGTGTTGCAGCGTGTGCGGCGTCTGTTCTTCATAAACAATTGATTGCCATCAATGACAATCTTTATCTATGTCATCTTTTGCTGTAGCCATATTTCCAACAGTTATTTCTAGGCATTGAGAATGCCTATAAATTAGATTGTGGTATCCTTACAATTTTTGGGGATTCCAAACTTTTTGTAAACCTTGTAAATAAGATATATTCTCCTAGCAAAAAGTTAATGAAATGTTACACCCAAACTGTTTGGGAACTTATCTCGAACTTCCCATCTTTCAAGATCACTCATGCTAAAAGGGAATTGAACTCAATGGCTGATAGGTTAGTTGGTTTTGCAGCCTCTCTTACTCGGCAACTTCTACCACAAAGACTGGATTGCACCTTTCAATATTTGTATAGTCCTCATATCCCTGAAAATGTAGAGTCATGGAAGGTCTTCCCTAGTGATGAGAGAATAAATGTTTTTGAACCTTATAAGCCTAAGGAAATTATATCCATGGAAGATAACAAAATTTTGAAGGGATTGACTCCTCTAGAAATTTCATTTTCATCGAGTGATGTAGGAAACAAAGAAAAACATAAAGAAGAGGAGTCAAAAAAGAAAGTGGGTGAAACCATTTCCTTGAACATTGGGATGCCCAACTATCCAAAGAATGATAAGATAGGTGCCCAATGTTTTGATGAAGAAAAATTAAAGTTCATTGAGCTGCTTAGTGAATTTCAAGATGTTTTTTCTTGGTCTTATGAGGATATTCATGGTTTTGATACCACTCTTATACAACATTCCATTCATATCAAGGAGGGCATAAAACCAGTTAGGAAAAAACAAAGACCCATTAACCCTGCACTAGAAGAAACTATTCGAAAAGAGTTGGAAAAATTCTTTAAGGATCGGAAAATTTTCCCTGTTAAGTATTCTGGGTGGGTTTCTAATTTGGTTCTCATTCAGAAAGAGACTGGCCAAATTAGATTATGCATTGATTTTAGTGAATTAAATAGGTCTAGTATAAAATACCATTTTCCTCTCCCTAATATGGAAATTATTTTGCAACAAGTTTTAGGGTCAGAAATGATGCCCTTACTTGACGGTTTTTCTGGTTACAATCAGATTAAGATAAAAAGGAAAAATAAATATAAAACCACTTTTATTACACACTGGGGCACTTTCTCTTATGAACGTATGCCTTTTGGATTATCTAATGCAGGTACCACTTTCCAAAGAACTAAGAAAATAGATTTTAACGATTTGATGGCCAAAATCATTCAGATTTATCTTGATGACTTAACTATGTATTCTAACAATTGATCATATCATTTCGGTCATCTTAGAAAGGTTCTCATGCGATGTAGGAAATCCAGTATTTCTTTAAATCCTTCTAATTCTATCTTCAACATTACCAAGGGAAAGATCCTTGGGAACATTGTCTCTAATTCAGGAATAAGAATAGATCCTGAAAGGATTGTTGATATCCTAAATCTTACTGCTCCTACTTCCAAAAAGGAGGTTCAATCCTTTGTGGGTATTATCAACTTTGTCTGTATGTTCATTCCTAATTTTGTTGTAATGGTCAAGCCAATTCACAATCTTACTAAGCAAGATCACTCTTTTTCTTGGATAGATTACGTCAAAAATGATTTCGTAGGGATCAATTAGGCAATCAGTTCTGCATCATTTTTGGTGAAGCCAGATTTTGAGAAAGAATTTATTGTATATACTAATTCCACAGAGGAAGTAATTTCTGCTATCCTCATGCAATATGATGACCAAGTTAATGAAAAACCAGTGGCTTACATGAGTCAAATCTTGTGAGATGATGAATTTAAATATTCTTATATTGAAAAGCATGCCTTCACTCTTGTTAAAGTTGTTGAAAAGTTTCACCACTTCATATTAGGTAAGCACACGCTGGTGAAAGTCCCTTTACATGTTGTCAAGTTTTTACTCTCACAAACTTATGTTTCAAGGAAGCTTTCACATTGGCTTGCTAAGATCCAGGATCATTATCTAACCATCATAACTTCTAAAACTATTAAGGGATGTGACTTATCCCTTCACTTAGCTCATCATGTTGGAGCAAATGAAGAAATTGATGAACATGATAGCGCTCTATCAGCACTATTTTACATTGACAAATAAATCCTTCTGGTGGATGAACATCCTTGGTATAAGGATCTGGTGTATTACTTGCAAAATCAAAGATGTCCAGATCACTTAGATACCCATTAAAGAAGAAGGCTTCGCCTCAAATATTCTAGATATGTCATTATAAGAGACTTATTTTTTAGGATATTTGTCTATGGTATGTTACTTCTTTGTGTGAATAATGAGGAAGAACAAAAATTGTTACAAGAGACTCATGGATCTTAAAATTATGTTATTCATGTAGGAGGTCACTTTTTTGCTAAAACTTTTGCTTTTAAAATTATCAGAAAAGGGTACTATTGGCCTTCAAACATTCGTGATTCTTATAATTTTTCAAGGTCTTGTGACAAGTGCCAGAAGTTTGTTGGGAAAGAATGTCTTTCGGCCATGCCTTTACAACATGTACTCCCTGACTTTCTTTTTTCAAAATGGGTTCTCGACTTTATTGGTCCTATTAATCCTCCATCTTCAACAAGGCAAGTTTTTATCTTGACATCCACAGACTATTTTCTGAAATGGACTGAAGTTGTCCCACTTAAGCACTCATAGAATGAGCAGGTGATTTCTTTCCTTGAGACTAATATTTTTTCTAGATTTGGTCTTCCCTTGCAAATTATTACAGACAACGGTCCTGCTTTTATTTTTGCTAAGCTGACCCATTGTTTTTCTAAATTGGGCATTAAACATTTTTCCTCATATGCTTATTATCCCCAAGGAAATGGGCAAACCGAATCTACCAACAAGAAACTAGTTAGAATTATCAAGAGGCTCATTGAAGATAAGGCTTGTTAATGGCACACTCTCCTCACTTACTCCCTTTGGGAAGATCGCACTACCACCAAGGTGAGCACTGGTTGCACTCCTTTTCAACTTGTTTATGGTCAAGAAGCCATTCTTCCTACCGAGTTGGAACTTTCTTCTCTAAGGTTAAAGATATAGGTTAAAGAATTAAATTCATCCAATATCTCTCAAAGAGTGAATGCACTCATGGATTTAGAGGAGAAAAGAACGTTTTCCTTGGATAACATAAAAAGAAGACAACAAACAATTAAAATATATTTCAATAAAAGTGCCAAAGTTGTCAAATTTAAGGTTAATGAGAAGGTATTGATGTGGGATTCAGCTCATGCCGACAGAGGAAGGCATTGAACATTACAAAAGTTATGGTTGGGTCCTTTTAAGATCACTTTTTTCTTGGGTGCAAATTCCTATATCCTAAAGGACTTGCACGAGCGATTTTTTTCCTATAGCACCAACGGTTCCCATTTAAAGCACTATGTGGATCCAACTTGAAATTTTAATTGTTGTATGGAATTTTTTTTGTATTATAGTTTGTTTTATTTGATTTTATTTTACATTGTTGTTATCTCATTTCTGTTTGTTTCATCTCTGTTGTTTCATTTTTGTTATTTTGTTTCTTTCTATTATGTTTCTTTTATTGACTTCCTTTCTTGTCAAAATAAAATGTTGGATCAGTTTTGCCACAACGAAGCTATTCTGCAAAGTATTGTTAATCAATAACAATCAGGTTACACAATTGTCATGATATTTCCCCTTGAAGACATCATTGAAATTTTTATATGCTTCAACTATTGTTATATAAGATAGTTGGTTTTATCCCTTTTTTTCTTTCCTTTTCTTCCATCGGCTCCAAGATTCAAAGAGCACACTAGAAAATTTGTCTCCTTGAAGTCAGGAATTTTTTCACATGATTAATTGAATGATTATGCATACATGGATAAACCCCCTCATACTTAACACTTTCCATGAGTTATTCCAAAAATCCCAATCATTTTTCCCTTAAATCGCTCACTTCCCCCTGTTGCATAATTATTCTGATGTCTATTTTCTTGATCTAATGTTTACACGGTCTATGAAACTAGACAATCTGAGTTCTTAACCTGTTGGAAACATATTTCCCTATGGAGTCGCCAGTTTGTTGATGATTAAAATCGCAACGATGAACACTGCTCGCAAATAATTTCTAAGCTTTATTATTTATTTATGATAATAAATTGACTAGTAGGTGGGACCCCCTTGTAGACTAGAGGTGCTATGATGGATGTGTTACTATTATATGATAATGTCTACATAGTCTTCTACAATTGATGATGGATTCTTGGTTTCATTCGATTTGACAACATGGTTGGTTGATGCATTGTTACAAAATGTTGTTGATGTTCACTCGCAATACAGGGCAGCGTTATGGATATGAGGATTATGTTGTTTTACAGTTGTTATGTTATGTTAGAACATTGATTAATAAAATTATACATTCTTTTATGCAAAAATATAATATGATGATATGGGAGCTTGATCAAAACAAAAAGAGGGAAAAAAATATGGATAAGTCCTAAGGCTATGGAAAAAAGATTATATATAAACCTTGAATGTATATATAATAGTGGAAAATAGGAAGTGATGGACCTAGATGTTATACTACGCACTTGATTAAAGGATTATATGTTTAACATATGGTTATGGTTAAAGTTCGATATGATTCATGTGGTGCACTATACAATGGATATGGCATTAAATTTATGCAATAGTTATTATATTGAATTTAATGGTTGGTGTTATGGTAATGGGATGGATAGTACGTAGAATTGAATAGGGCCAGGTGAGGAATTGACGTGCATTTACTACATGTCACTCCAAACCACCCTTGAGCCTGTCACCCTAGCCATAGTTGCATTTTTCTCTTGTGGTTGTGGGAGCTCCGCGATTTCTGGTTTTGAAAGGGAAAACACAGGTCAAATCTTCCTTGATGCGATTTTTTTCCAGGTATGGTTCTTTTCTTTCCATCCATGATGGTCTCTCTATATTATGAATCAATTTGTTGGCTCAGGATTGCATGAATTATGTGTTTTTCTTGAGTTTTCGACTGGGTGTCAATGTTGTGTTTAGGGTGTTCTCTATGATTACTGTGGAATGTTGGTGTTTTGAAAGGAAGGAATGAGTGTTATTGCTTTGTAAATATTGTGCATTTGTTATTGGTTAAAATAAATGTCAGTCGGTTTGATTTGCAGTGCCCCTTTAGACCATGGAAGCTCCCAGGGATCTCGATCCGCCCCCAGAGGTCCTCGCCTTTAGAAACATGGTTGTAGCAGGCCCAAAGCGATCGCCCTCAGCATCCCAACAAAATTTTGTAAGGAAAATGGATTCAATCCCCACGGTGGCTCTGCCAGAAGAAGAAACTTGTAAAGTGGCCCTGAATATGGCAGAGAGAGGTTTCATAGGCTAGTTTATGGGTCTCTGGCCTTCTCATAAAGTAGTGGAAGAATGGACTCAAAGGAACTGGAAGCCTTTGATCAAAGAGGTAGTCAAAATCTTCTTCATAGGAAAGGGTTTTTTCGTGTTTGTCTTTGAGAACACAGAAGACAGAGGATTAATCTTCAGAAACGGGCCATTCTATATGGGTCCTCAGGGACTTTATTTAAATAAATGGACTCCCAATTTTGACCCCGCTCAAGACGTTCCCTCTGCTATTCCAGTTTGGGTCAGGCTCCCACATCTACCCCTCCACTGCTGGAATCAAAAATCCCTCCAGAATATTGGCAACACATTGGGAAAATACATAGATCACGCAGCAAGAAAGGATCAGTATTCCTGCGCTCGTATCTGTGTAGAAGTGGATTTAGAAGAGGCTTTCGGAAGCAATAAATCTCACCGTAGCTAGGTGGACGCATGTCCAGGAGCTGGATTACGAGAAACTACCTTTTAAATGCAGACATTGTCACAGGCACAGACACTTTGCAAAGCATTGCAAGAAGAAAGTCGAGGAACAAGTAGAAAAACATAATGGGGAACCATGGACCCTAGTTCAGAAAAACGCAAACACAAAAAAAGGTAAAGGTAAAGGCCACATGACCGGATGTCCCAGCAGCGACAGAAACAAACAAGAAACAGATGCAATCCCAAAGGGAACAGAAAACACTCAGAACAAGCAAGCAAAACTAACAGAGGAGAATGGGGAACAAGTAGAAGCAATACCTTCAAACAAAGTGGGAGGGGAAGCAGAACAGATTGAAGGCAAACAAGGCAGCCCCTCCAACCCTTCATACGCAGAAATAGCTAAGAAAAAACCAGAGGAAAGCTCAGGCTCTTCAGAGGATGAAACCTTTGAGCGTCCATCGAAGAAAGCAGGAAGGGAATCTCAAAAAGAAAAGAGGGAGGAGGAGGCAGAAAGGTACAAAACACAAGGCAGTCAGTCCATAATAGAAATGTCTATTGGCCGAAATATCAGACCAAGGCCTTCCAAGGGAGGTCCCAATCCGCCCCCCACCAAGTAAATAATGAAACTCGCCTCTTGGAACTGCAGAGGACTGGGGAATCCCTCTAAAATAGAAGTAGTCAAGGACCTTTTGAAAGCATACCCCTCAGATATGATAATGCTTCAGGAGACCAAAATAGAATAGGAAGCCCTTCTAGAGATCAGTAGATCAAAGTGGAACAAAATATCAGGTAAAGAAATCAGTTCAAGCGGGACCTCCGGAGGGCTGGAAACTCTTTGGACCGATGACATCTTCCACTTGAACAAGCATTTCAAAACACAGCACTAGATCTTCACGGAACTGAAGCACAATGCAAGTAAGCTTTCCATCTCTCTTTTCAATCTTTATGTACCAGTTTCTTACACTGAAAAATGAGAATGCTGGAACTCTCTCTCGACTTATTTAGAGGAGACCTCTCCCAGCAATATCATCATAGCTGGGGACCTTAACATTGTAATAAAAGGAAAAGAGAAGAGGGGAGGTTCCAATAACACAGACCCCATGCTGGTTAAGGTAGAGGAAATCATGCAGGTTTGGGATCTCTTAGACTTCAACCCCATTCAAGGCATTTACACTTGGACCAACAACAGGGTGGGTCTAGACCATATATCTGCTCGTTTAGACCGTTTTCTGGTGCAAAGCTCCATAATGATGAACAAAAAGATTATCACTACCAAAATTCTACCCAAACTTACCTCAAACCATAAGCCAATTCAGCTCCTTTTGGAATAAGAAGAAGACCTGGGCCCTATTCCGTTTCGATTCATCCCTTTTTGGATTGAGAGAGATGATTTTTTAGAGACAGTAAAATCAGCATGGGCCAAGTCCTTCTCAGGATCTTCAAGCTATGTATGGGAGCAAACGTTGAAAGCCACAAAACAAGCTTTGAAGGACTGGATAAAGAAACCAGCCCCTACCCCTTCCGAACAAAGAAAAGAAGCAGTGCAGTCACTGCAAACCCTGCAAACAACTATGGAAAGCAAAGATATCACAACAGAGTTGCTGGAGAAAGAAATTAAAGCGCAACGATCCACACACCAAGCCTTTCGAAGGGAGGAATAATACTGGAGACTTAAATCCAGAAGTCTCTGGCTGAAGGCTGGGGACAGGAACACCTCCTATTTTCACCAGCAATATAGAGAGATACTGTCCAGGAATCACATAGCAGAAATAAAAATAGTGGATGGCCAAGTCTGCAAAGGGTTCATTCAAGTCAAAGCTGCCGCAGAATCCCATTTCATGAATTTATACAGTGAAGATATTCAAAGTAACGATGAGGAAGTTGTTGATCTCCTCTCTAATATCCCACCCCTCATCAGTCTAGAAGATAACGAATTACTCTGTCGGACAACTACTGAGGAAGAAATCATCAACGTGATTTGGTCCATGGAGGCAGATAAGGCACCTGCGCCTGATGGATTCACAATCCACTTTTACAAATCCTACTGGTATATTATCAAATATGACCTCCTTAAAATGATTAGCGGGTGCATGAAAAAAGAGAAGGTCGGTGGAGCAACCAACTCCACATATCTGGAATTAATCCCCAAAGACACCAACCCTGAAACATTTGCAAGATTCAGGCCCATATCGTTGTGTAATGCATCTTATAAAATCCTGTCAAAACTTCTAGCAAACTAGATCAAACCGTTGCTAAAAAGACTGATCACCATTTTTCAAGGCGGATTTGTGGAAGGAAAACATATATAGGACAATGTAATTCAAGTTCAGGAGATTGTTCACACAAGAATACAGCGGAACGAGAAAGGAATGCTGATAAAGTTAGACATGGCGAATGCGTTTGACAGATTCAATCGCTCGTTCCTATGTAGAGTTATTCTCTCTTTCGGCTTTACTTCTCAGTTTGTCCAGATTATTAAAGCCTGCATTGATAAACCTTGGGTCGCCCCCTTAGTCAATGGTCATCCTACCAGTTTTTTCCAAACTCAGAGAGGCATCAGGCAGGGATGCCCTCTCTCCCCATTCCTATATATAATAATGGCGGACTCCCTCAGTCGAAAGCTCATTGCAAAAAGGATAGCTGGTAATATAACGGGCCTCAAATCTTCCATTGGAGCAGAACCTTTAAACCACGAGCTCTTCGCAGATGACTCACTGTTACTCGGGGGAGCCTCCATCAGAATATCCAAAGCCTTTGACTTGGTCCTCAGAAATTATTGCAGATCCTCTGGAGCTCTAATCAACGAGATCAAAAGCGAAGTTTACAGTTGGAACTTAAGCCAGCCGAAACTCTCAGGTATCATTGCCATCCTCGGGTTCAAAGGCCACGAAATTTGGGACAGAATCAAGTATCTTGGTCTCCCTATCATCTCAGGCGGCAATAAAAGAACGCTATGGAGCGACCTCATATCCAAAATCAAAAGAAAAATTGCAGCGTGGGGAGGCTATTGGTTAACAAAGGGCGACAAAGTCATTTTAATTAAATCCATGTTGTCTGCGCTTCCTATTTACCAAGCAGCTTTCCTCTTAGCACCCTGATCTATGACTGAGCAGATTTCCAAGATTTTCAGAGACTTCTTGTGGCAGGGAGGGAAGGGTAATGACAATAAATTGCATCTGGTGAACTGGGAGGTGGTTAAAAAACCCACGGTAGAGGGAGGACTGCAAATTAGGGACCTTTCACTTTCCAATCTTTCGCTAGGACGAAAGATCTTGTGGTCACTGATTTATGATCCCGCACATCCGGTGAGTGCCACTCTGCATGCAAAATATGGGGTCAACAACTCTCTTATCAACCTTCAATGCGATAGCTCTGTAAAATGTACGCAGGTGTGGAAATTGTGCTACAAAAGTAGTAAGTTTTTCAAAAACTCGGTGTACAGAATCCCTGGCAATGGCAAACGCACGTCAATTTGGTTGAATAGCATCATGGGGAGAGAACCTTTGGCAGAAAACGTTGACATTGCAGACCTCAGAGATTGGTTGGAGAGAGCAAGAGTAAATAGACTTTATGACCTCTTGAAATGGGATCAGCATGGAGACTGGGCAGGTTGGGATTTCCACGGAGTTCCACCTCATTTATCTCAGCAACAATCCATGCTTGAAGATCTGTTGGAGGATGTTGCCACTGTCAACAGAACCATGAAAGACAAATGGGGATGGGGCCAGACAGGAGTATATACCATAGCAGAAAGATATAAAGCTTTGCAGGCTGCAATAAATAGCAGCCAAACTCTGGCTTTCTGGAAAAGAGTCTGGGACCATCTAGCTATTCCAAAAGTGAACTTCTTTTTATGGACCCTGATGCACAACAAACTTCTCACAGGAGATAATATGGAGAAAAGGAATATAGTGGGGCCTCACAGATGCGCGCTATGTAACAATAATCTTGAAATAGCTCTGCACCTATTCATGGACTGCATTTTTGCCAAAGAGGTTTAGGGCCTCTTTCTACAGGATTTCCATATTACTATTCCTCCACAGAATTCGGTTGCAAAACTTTTCGCCTCTTGGAGTCTTATCTACCCCCAGCGCATACCCTCTAAATCCTTTTGGAGCAAAATATGGATAGCGATGCCCAAATATGTATACTGGCAGCTTTGGTTGACTCGTAATCAGTCGATATTCAAAGAGGAGCGGCACTCTCCGTTGCAAGTAGTGGCAAAAGCTAAACCTTTCCTTCTGGAAGCAGCCCAACAACAGTATGTTAAAGAGGACCCTTTGTTACTTCCGGAGGAAAAGAGGTGGTTAAGCCCTCTTGTGCCATCTCCGAGTAAGCAATTCCTTTCCCAAAAAAAAGCCAAACTGGAATGGCGAATAAGAGTTGATGATGACAAATTTTAGTCATGGTGGAGGACTAAAAATTTAACCACAATCTTCTTTGATGGGGCGTCCAAAGGAAACCCCGGTGCAGCCGGTGCTGGGGGGTTATCTACTCCCCGGACGGATCTTCAAAAGATTGTTTCTGTTGGGGATTAGGACAGAAATCCAACAATCAAGCCGAGATGTTAGGGCTTACCAAAGCTTTCCTTCTCGTCAGAGAAAAAGGAGATCTTCAAGTTTTTGGAGACTCAGAGGTAATAATAAGAAACCTAAACATGGAGACTCGTTTCAGCAATGCCAGCCTAAACAAAATCTTAGACAGACTGAAGAGAGTTCTACTAGACTTCAATTCGTGCAAGTTTTATCATATTTTAAGAAATTCAAACAGTGAAGCTAATATGATGGCGAACAAAGGAAGCTCTCTCATGAAAGGATTGTTAATTGTAAACAACAAAATTTATTTTCAATTTCACTAACAATGTTGTAAATCAAAAGCAGCTGCAGCTAGAATTATGTTTTTTAATAGGGGTCGCCTCGGCAAAGACCCACTTTTCTTCTAGTTAAATAAATCCCATATCCGTTTCAGTTAAAAAAATAAAAAATAAATGTCAGTCAACTTGGGTTATTATTTTGGTTCTCTATGAAAAATGATGAAACAAGCTCTAAGTTTTATATATGAGGGGTTTAACCACTAGTCTAGGTATTATTGTTGTAACCCCTTTTCGTCTCGTTCGTTGTTGTGATTCAGTCTCCAGGTTGTAATGCAATTGTCAAGAGTGGTATTATTCTCGCTCTGTTTGGCCGAGCCCCGAGATATGGTTTGTTATGGATTTTTCTTCACTGTCACTATCGCCGAAAGCATTTCATAGTCCAATATTTGTATTTCCCAGAATATTAAATGGAAGCTTGTATATGTATCAAGTGTCCATGGGTTGTGCTCTGGCATTATTTTCACAAGTGTTTTAAGCATTTTCTTCTCTCATCTATGTTGTAGTGGCTGATTGATATGTTGGTAAGCCTCATTGTCAAATTTGTTTCGAAGGTTATAGATGTCTTTGGTGTTTGGAAGAGACACAATCTCTCTCTGTCTTTGAGGATTTTCCTTGTTTAAACCAACCCTCATTTCCTCTCTGCAATAATATTTTAAGAGACATCTGTGTGTACCTAGTTTGTTGAGTTTGAATTGTTTTGTTTCTACTCGAGAACTTTTTCTCTCTGTCAATATTTTGGGGTTATAAGTTAAAATACTGTGGTGATTTCAAAAGAGCATGGTGTTGAGGAAAATATATGAATTTATCTTACTCAATCATTTTGGAATCTTTCTTGGCTAAGGATATATAATCGAGAATATTACCCTATGTTTATAGCCTCAAACCGTGTTTCCCAATCCACAAGTGTTAATTACAAGGGCTTAGGATGATTTTTTTAAATAAAAGATTGTTGCAAAATATAACATTTTTATATAATTTTTTGAATATATCAGTTTGCAAAAAAGTAAGTGTGGAGATCAAAAGAAAAAATACCAAGTCACATATTAACACAGATGAGACAGAATAACAATCACTTTATTTCATTCCAAGAAATCAAAATAATCGTTCTCTTTATAAAAATCCTTTTGGGGGCATGGACCAAGGTCAAACTTAGATATCCATGATGAAAACCATACAAAATGTCTCTGACAAGAAGTAAAAAATGAACTTTAAATTATGGATCAGCTTGCCATAGACGGCTACACACTTGACTCTGCACAATATCCTTTACTAGTCATGAAAATCAATTCATAACTAGACAAGTCTACATAGACTATAAAAGATAGATCAACACCTTTGAAACAAGTATCTGTTATAACCCTAAATTTCTCCATAAATGCATACCTGGAACTTGGCCCTCTTACTTGCTATTTTTTCCAAGCCATCACTGAGTTGCTCTTCTTAAAAACCCATGTTTTGAATATGTACGTGCCTTGCACCAATACTGTCTGCGTACACATGCTTGATGCACCACTACAACCCACATACATATGCTAGCTACACCACTACATCATGCGTATGCTTGCAAAAGTTGCAAAAAATAAAAATTTGCAAGGAATCTGGTGAGATTACGGGCTATTGGGTAGTTTCCCAACTAATCCACTGCCTATAGCCCGTCACCCAACCGAATAACCATCCTTTTTCCGTATAAAAGGAGGTGTTGGGGTCTCATTCCACATATATACATAAGAACAGTGAAACTCTGCCCATTTCACATCCCCTCCTTGCCCAAGCATTTGCAGCCTTGTTGTGAGAATTACTTCAGAATTCCCCATCTTGCCCTTTTTCCTCCATCATAAACCCATTCCATTTCCCTAGAATAGTTTGAGAGGAGAAATATACACGGAGGTTCACTTGGAGATTGGTGAATAGGATCCTGGACCAAGTTTGAGGAGTAGTATCCGATAATGGTTGTAAGTGATCATTCTATTATCAATAAAAGAAGTACTTTTCATGTCCCAAAACATGACGTGTCGAATGTTTGCATTTGATTTATGTTTTTATTCCAACATCTAACCCTTATTTATGTATGAAATGTATGAAATATGTGCTTGTAGTTTTTAGTTTATCTGTCTTTAAATGCAGGACAACCTTTGGGAGGAGGTTTGCAATCAGTGAATCTATCAAGTGCAAGAGAATCTACACCAGATGCGAAGTAAAGGTACAGTAACCAAATCCTTCTCACTTTGCTTTTCTTGCATAAGTATGGGATATGCTTGGGGTAGTTATAGAAGTAAGAGACTTTTAAATGGTTATTGATCTGCCTACATTGTAAACCCCGGTGTAGCCATAGGGGGGGTTTTCCCCACCCCATTCATTGACCAGATTGTCGATGAATGTGTAGGTTGTGAGGTCTTTTCATTCATGGATGGTTTTTCGGGATATAACCAGATTCATATAAATCCCAAAGACCAACATGAAACAACTTTTATCTGTCTATGGGGCAAATTTTATTATTGTAAGATGCCTTTTGGCTTGAAGAATGTTGGAGCCACTTTTCAGCGGGCCTTGTCTTTTTCTTTCCAAGACCTTAGACATATAGTCGAGGCTTATCTTGATGATCTAGTATCATGATCTTGTAAGAGAGATGATCATCCCACACACCTACTTTTATCATCATAACAATTTTTAGATCAAGCTCTGAGTTTAAGAGATTTAGTGAAAAATCCACATCACTGTGGAGGTGCAATAGTTTGGAGGATAAACTCTTATATGGCAGCATGTGGAAAAATATAGCGGAGGCGCAAAAGGAAGGATTATGTGGATCATCGATCTAAGAGTAGCCTAGATCAACGACTGAGAGGCATATCAAGAGATGAAGTAGCATGAAAGATAATTTCTCAAAGGCGGGGTGGGAAAAACCACTACGATTTTGTTCGTGGACGCATGGCACCCCTAGAGATACATCAGGGATAAAATCAGTTTGACTAAGACCTCTTTCTCCAATATCCGATATCGAAAGTTGTTGGGACATGGTGGACCATCGATCTTAGAGTGATCCAGATCAATGGCTGAAACTCATATCAGTGATTCAAGTAGCGCAAGGATTAATCATTCGAGGGTGGGCCGGGGAAAACTGTCATGGTTTCAAATGTGGAAGCGTGGCTCCCTCAGAGGCACATCAGGGCGAAAATCGGTCTACCTAAAACCATTTTATCCAACCATCGATGTCAATAGGAACGTATAAAATCAGGGACTCCAACATTATTTTATGGTATTTTGAAGCATTCAAATGTTCAAAAATTGGTGCAAAACATCCATTCGAAAATCAAGCTCAAAACTGAAGCAAATTCGTGTGTTCTTTGCTGCTTAAATAGGTATTTTTTACCATGGCCGCTAATATTGTCATTTTACCTGTGAATGAACAAGACATCACCTCTAGAGAAGAAACCCTAATTGACAGGGACTCTGACATTTTCGACACAGAGATAACAATCTCACCTATTTCTGTGTCCAAATTGAATTTGTTAGACAATGTTGGAACACGTATACCTTTCCTCAAAGTGGCTCAAGCCTCCATCATCCCTTACATCATAGAAGTAGTCGTTCCTTTCCCTGAATTTGTAAGATGGTGTGTGGAGCGATATTCTTGGAAGAAAGAGTCATTTTCAATAAATTAGGATCAGAGGTTTATGTGAGATAGACAATCCATCACTTCAGCACATCCTCAGTATACCAAAGTCTTCCCCCACAGTGTCAGAGCCCTTCGAGGAAGAGAATATGATCACAATTTATAGAGAATTCCCACCAGAAGTAAAAACCCTATTTCTGCAAACCATTATCAAACTTGAACACCATTCAGAGAGACTCTCATTGTCTTTCAGTGTAAGCATCATGGTCATCGAAGTCCATTGGGATTGTTCTCTGCTGAGAGAAATTCTAGGGTTGGATAATGACAAGTTTGTGGTAGAATTCATGTTAGGTTTCTTGTTGATCTTCTTTATGTCAGGGCTTGGCTATTCAGTCAGTGTCAATATTGACAAATTCATAGCTGATAATATGCATCAACAGTTGGTAAACTTCAATTCATTGAGACACTTCAGATACTACACATACTTGATGAGAATGTTCCCAGAATCTAACAAAACCAAATTTCCTGAGACTGCATTTATTTCGACCAACTACAAAAGAATCACCATGTTTATTTTCATCAATAAGATTATGTCGAGGGTGTACAGTATTATTTTCAGTTCATATCTGTTGAGGGTTCTGGAAGAAATGAGAAGTTCTTTACAACCAAATTTAGAGAGCAGGGTAAGAGATTGGATGTTGTTCATACAGTCTACTGTGATTTGGGTATATGGATATCAAGAAGGACCCTATATTTTACCAGTCTTTTTGACTCCCAGAATATTTTCTTTGGAGTTCATAAGACAAAGGATCATCTCAGAGACAGATCATTTTTTGAAAGCACACAAGGCTTGTAACCTAAAATTTCCTTTCATAGTGGGGCCCTTTGTGGTAAAGAACAAGTCTTATTTTCATCTGATCCAATCCAAACTTAGTGAATTCGGGTTCACACAGTTGTGAGAGAGGAAATATGATCCATGTCAGATCATATCAAAGATAATATTGAAAAGCAAACAAGGCCACTATGAACATGAGCATGTTGAAGGATTCGATAAGCTAGCCAATATAGAAATCTATGTAGATATGGAGGTCACTCTACAACATGATCAGACAAAAAATACAAAACCATCCTCTCAGTAGAGCCCAACATAGAAACCTTCTCCTAGGTTGGTTGTCAAAGACCCTAAGATGAGTGTTTATAACAAGAGGAGCAGTTCAGAGCCCCTGGGTGCCAGTAGCCAGCAAGATACTCCCAAGAAAATGAAAATCATACCACCCTCTCAAAAAGTTGACCTGGAAGAAGAAGAGCCCAAAGGGAAAACAAACATGGACATGGTGGAAGCTGCAACCAAGAATGAAGAAGATGGTATAGGAAGCATGCCACAAAATGGAAGCAGCACAAAGGTTTTTAGCAACAGGAAACACATATTTGGCAAGACACCTATGGCAATTTATCATTCCAAAGAATATTTAATGAACCAATATGTTGTGAAGGGAAGTATGGCCAACAGTGAAATAAGAGACCTTTTACCTGAAGTAGAGAAGATGTCCCAGCATAAGGCTTCTTTACTCTCAGTCAAGGATGTGGAAATAAAGACGTTTAACATAGCAGTGGTTGATTATGATAAGGTATATGAGGTCAAAATGAATTATGAAAATATTGGTGCCCCTGACAAAGTAAAGTTCCACGGGAATGTTAGTGACATGCTATATTTGGATTATTTGAGCTTAGGTCTGAAGGTTTCAATATTGACAACACATGCACTCAAACTAGATGGACAATTGAAACATGAAAAGGAATCTAGCAAATCCTGGATGACACGGGTCAAAAGGTTAGAATCGAAAGGCCTCCAAGGGGTGAAGGCTTCTCTAGATGAGAAAGATAAGATGATCCAAAGCCTAAAGAAAAAGATGAATATGTTCCCTACAGATCATCCATAGACAACAGAGCTAACTGCTTTGGAACAAGAGAAGGAAACATTCAGACAAGAAGCAGTAAATTACAAAGATAAAGTGTTGCAGCTAGAAAAGGATAAAGATAATTGGTTACAGGGGCAAGTAGCAACATCAAATATGGTTTTCATTGTGCCTGCTAATGTGGAAACTGGGTTGAGCATTAATGGATTGTTCCAAGCCATGTCCCAAGTGAGTCTGCAGATAGAAGAAATCAAAAACCTTAAGGAAGCCTTGGAAAAGATGAAATAAGAAATGAAAACAAAATATGAAAGGATGTCTCCACTCCAAAGGGAGAATCGAGATTTGCAAGAGAGAGTAAGCAAGATGAGGACAAGGTTAAAGGGTAAAACACTGTTGCAAGGAGCTAAACATGTGATCTGGGATGTTATTTCTGCAGAGACATCTAAGTTTAGAGTTTATCTAAATTTTATAAATGACAAAAATAGTGTGGCTTCCACAGCCTGAAGAAGGTGTACTGTTGTTAATGAAACATTAGCCAAGAAACCTTTAGAATGGGCCCAGAACATTATTGCTTTGCTAAATTTTATGCCCACTGCTGATCTTCAGACTATTGGGGTAAAGGATAGAACTACTTTGATCATCTGAGCTAGGGGAATCATCACCAAGCACAACTTGCTCAAATCGATTCAGAACAAAGTTATGCAAATGGAGCACAGTATACAGGAGTTTAAAGACACATTTGAACAATTTCTTGTCAAGGGCCTCCCACCATTTTGGGATGGCAAAGGTTCATTATACAATCAAGAAGAATAAAATTCTCTTCTCATTCAGTGTAGGATGGACCATTCCAAATTTGAAGCTATGGAGGAAAGTATGAAAGGCCCAAGTCTGGTAGAGTATTTGGCCACAGACTTTGAAATTTTGAATCAATTTAAAAAAGTGAAGACTGGCTTGCCGACTATGTCCTATGCCACGTGCATTGACCTGGAGATTCTGATTAAGGAGATGATGGACTTTGATATTCCTTCTGACTCACAATGGAAGGAAATCGTTCAGCTGGGAAAGACAAAATGCATTTTTTCCAGGACCAATAAGTGACCTCCAGGTGTCACCAAGACAACGAGTTTGAAAGAAGATCAGGACAAGCCAGATGGCATAAAGGAGGTTGAGCAGTCAGAGAAATCTGTTTTTAGTTTTGAAACATCTTTTGACTAATAATTGTAAATTGGTTCATATACCGAGACTGTCAGTTTAAATAACTATTATTAGTTTTAGAAGATGAAACGTTTCATTTTCATCCATTGTAATTGAATTTTATAAATGTTGGGGCATTTGTTTGAATTAATGTTGGAAGAAGTTCAAGAGAACCCTTTTGGTTGTTTCAAAATCTATTGTAATTTTCTAAAGCTGAATTGAATATATATGCAGAAGATTTTGAAGTCTCTATGATAAGATTCTAATTGGTGGTGATATGAGTTTTGTCTTCTTTCATCGTATGTATTTCCTGTGATCCTTTATTCCATTTACATTCTCTTCTATTTAAATTGGATAGTTAAAATCCCATAATTCATCTTGTGATTCTCTTGTTTTAAGCAATTTAAACTGTGTGATTGTCTTCTTAACTAATTCAGAATTCATTTCAGTAATGCTCTGATGCAGTTATTTGTTTTATTTATCTTCCTACACTCTATTTAAATTCAAGAATAACTCAGACTCATCACCTTGTTTATCCTTTATCCTCTTTAGAGTTCTACCAGTGGACCATTTTTTTCATTCACTTTCATAATTTTGACTTCATAGCCCTGAGTGTTCCTCCCCTTCCCTTCTAGCAACTTTATTGAACCCCCCCCCCAAAACAAACTAAAATCTAGCCACCAATTTCCAAAGAAATATCAAGCAACATGAGAGATCCATCTCTAAGTTGAGAAGGATAGTGCTTCATCTCTAAAGTAGGTTGAAACAGTTACCTCTGTCATTTTTCTATCATCCAGACAAAATTTACAGAGTGCTAACATTTTGGTGCCGTTGTCGGGGATGAAATTGAAAAATATTCCCTAGGAAAACGACTTAAAGCTTCAGTTTGATCCCTGAGGGTGATAGTGTATCAAATACATTATTGGTTGAGATTATTTTTACCCTGGAGACTTCGTTACTTAGAGACCAGTTGCACTACACCATGTGAGTTAGAAATCCTGGCTCCCAAGAGAATTCACACTAGAAGAAACCCAGACCCTAAAGTTGCAATCCATGTGTCTAACCCGGCAAACATTGTACATAAAAGAAAAGAAAATCAAAGCCAGTGACCCTAGTTTTTCGTCCACACCGATATTTGTCTTTTCCCAAAGATGGAGTGACTAGCATTGAATACCTTGACTTTGATGTGATATTTGAACAATCCTTGTTTAGGACCAAATCTGAATCTCGTTTAAACGAGACCATCTTTGATGAAAAGAGATTCCAAGCTCTAATTCTAGCCATGTCTGTCAAGCCTGTAGTGATCCCTGGTTGAAGCCAACACCCTCTTCGACCCCTCACCATAGCCATGGCATCCATATTTCCTCCCCTCATACTGCCTGCTCAATTGCATGATTTTCCTCAAGACTACAACCTAAGGATCAAACTATATGATGTTGAAGGTAATATATTGGCTCAGAAGCATCTAGATTGGATCAATGATTTCATAGACTTGGAAGAAGTAGACTTTGTAGATGTAAAAATGAGGTTGTTTACGCAAAGTATTGCAGTATATGTGAGGAAGTGGTTCAGAGCCCTTCCACTAGGTAGTATCGCAGATTTCGAAGCCTTTGAAACAAGATTCCTTGAAAAATGGGGAGATAAGAAAAATCCCCTCCAGTTGTTGACCCAGTACAACAATATGAAGAGATCACCTGATGAAACGGTGCAGGAGTTTTCATCTAGATTCATCAAAGTGTATAATGTGATTCCTAATGAAGTGAAACCCCCCCCAAGGTTGTTCAACTCAAATATGATGATTCTTTTGAAAGTGACTTCGCTTTATTATTAAGAGAAAGAAGATCTGCTACATTGGATGATATGACAACAAATACCATAGAGGTAGAAGTGAACCTGATGGCTTCAGGGAAGATGAAAGCTAATGTTGTCAGGGACACCAACAGATCTCAAGAGAAAGCACATCCTTCAACATCACAAACATCATAGGAAATATTTGAAGTAATGATGAGAAACATGGAGCGGATGATGGAAAGAATGGCTCTAGGAAATAGGCCTAACCCCAAAGAACAGGCTGATGGCCCACCCAGAAATTTGAGAAGACCAGTGATTCCCCATATTAGTCATAAAGAACCAAGAAATCAGGGGAAGCAACTCAAGCAGAACAGGAAAATCATGGAAATCAAGCAAGTCAGAGAAACCAAGGAAATTAGGGGCAATAACAAATAAGGCCCCCTTTTCAAAATAATTAAGTGAATGAGGATTTGATGGATATTTTGAAGCCAACATGAACTGCTATGATGATAAAGAAATAGAGGTTCTAACCAAATAAGAACACAACCATTTTATGGATGCAAGTAAAATCTTTTTGCATGATGAAGAAGAAAGGGTATCAGTAGAAAGAGAATATTATGAGACTGGATTGTGAAACGCCATCATGCAATTCGAAAGGCAATATAACCTTCGAAATACAAAAGTACCCCCAAATCCTCCAAAGGGGAATCCTTCCAAAGAAGATCAAAATAACATATCTTCTTATAGTCAGCCCAAAAAGGATTTTGCTGCAAAGGATGTTGTGGAAAAGGGAAATCAGAAATAAGAACCTCAGAAAAAATTGTTGACAAGAAAATAAATGGTCACCAAAGAGGTAGAGAAAACCTCATCCTCTTTTGATTTCGAAAGTGAAATGGATAAAATAAATATTTCAATACCATTTAATGAATTGATCAAGAATAGTGAGTACAAAATTCAGATCATCAAGATGCTTAATATGGGACAAACATCTGATACCCTGAACATATAGGATGATCACCGAGCCATCCTATTTGGGCCAAGAGTATAAGAAAGCAACAAAAATTAAGAATTCCCTCCTTTTTATGTCACCTTGAAAATCCATGACATGATTATGCACAATGCTATGTTGTATTTTGGAGCATCTCACAACCTAACGGCCAAAGTGGTCATGGACCAATTAGGTCTTGATGTCACAAGACCTTATAAGGACATGTTCTCCTTCGATTCAATAAAGGTGAAATGCCTTGGCATGATCCAAGACATGGTGGTTTCCTTAGCACAAATCTCAACTAAGAATATGGTGATGGACGTAGTGGTCGTTGATATCCCTCCAAAATTTGGTATGCTTTTGTCCAGGTCATGGGCTGCAAAACTAAAAGGAACCCTCCATATGGACATGCCATATGATATTATTAATGTCTTTGGTCAAGACAGAAGATTGTACAGGGAGTTTCTTCTTAAATATATGGTTAGAAACAAATCATGGCCTAGAAATCATCCTATATATTCAGTAGAATCTGAATTGGGGTCATCCATTTTCTTCAATGACCTGTGCTCCAAAGAAGAGGAAACAAAGATCATCATAGATGAAAAAAATGAGATTAACCAATAGATAGAATAACTTTCAGAGCAGCAGGGTGATGCAAAGGATCATATATGGAAAATGAATTTTGATGGAGCTACATGCAGAGAAGGAGATGGAGTTGGCGTATGGATCTATCATCCCAACATAGACTCAAAATTATGTTCCTACAAGCTTGTTTTCGAATGCACCAATAATATGGCCGAGTATGAAGCATTAATATTGGGGTTGAAGGTTTTGGAAGAATTAGGTGCCAATAGGATTGTTATGCTTGGAGACTCTAAGCTTATCATAAATCAGATCAAGGGCATCTACCAAGAAAAACAACCCAAAATGAGGGCTTACAGAAACCTGATACTAGACCTCCTTGAAATTTTTTTAGAATGTAACCTTTCAGCAAATCCAAGAGAACAAAACCAGGTTGTTGATGCCTTCGCTACTTAAGCAGTAGTGTTCAAAGTCCCAATTTTCCTTGAAAAAAGCTACAAGGTTGAATTCAAGTACAGGCCAGCAGTACCGAAAAATATGAAGCACTGGCAAATATTCGAGAACAACAAACAGATAGAAAGATTCCTAAAAATGGAGAACAAATTAGAGAACTTAAACATTGATGATGAATACTGCGATGATGAGGTGGATGTAGTTGCTTTCACAAAGGAAGGATATTTTGACAACTAGATTGCTAGCAGAGACATTGTACAGTTGAAGAGCAACATCATTCCTAAAGGCCTAGTACCATAAGAGAAACTCTTTGATAATAATGACGTGGCCAGAAGTCCAAAGATTACATTAAATGAAGAGGATGTGGAAGATTGCAATATCAGAACTCCAGAAGATCCAAATATTGTTAATTTGTCCAAGAAGCTCAGTCCAAAAGTCAAAGAGAGGTATGTAAAATTGATGAAATAATTCCCTGGTGTCTTTTCTTGGAGCTATGATGAGCTGAAAGTGTATGATACCAGTATAATCCATCATGTTATCCCAATCAAATAACATCACAAGTCATTCAAATATAAATTAAGAAGAATAAACCCCCTGTTGTTACCATTGATAGAGAAATATGTAAAAAAACTATTTGAAGCAAAAATCATAGTATCCCTAAGGTTTTCCAGATGGGTGGCCAACCTGGTGCTAGTTAGAAAAGAGAGTGGAGAAATTAGGCTGTGTGTAGACTATGGGAATCTAAACAAGGTGTCTCTAAAGGACCATTATCCACTGCCTAAAATGGATCACATTTTACAGAAGGTAGTAGTCTCTCAAAGGATGTCAATGTTAGATGGTTTATCTGGGTATAATCAGATTATGGTACACCCTGATGACCAGGAGAAGACGACATTTACCACACCATGTTGAACATTTATGTATGCCAAGATGTTGTTTGGGCTTATGAATGCAGGGGAAACATTTCAAAGGTCTATGGATATAGCTTTTGCTGATGAGAAGGATAAATTCATTGTTATCTATCTGGATGACATCACTGTGTATTCTGCCTCAGATGAAGAACATCTAAAACATCTCAGAAAAGTGTTTCAAAAATGCAGAAAGTTTGGGATCTCTCTGAATCCTAAAAAATCAAATTTCTCCATGGAAGAAGGAAAATTGTTGGGTCACATCGTTTTGAAAGAAGGGATAAAAGTAGACCCTAGCAGAGTTGAAGGGATCTTGAAACTGGCATACCCAGAAGAAAAAAGGAGGTACAATCTTTCCTAGGCAAAGTGAACATCCTAAGGAGATTCATCCCTAATTTGGCTGAAATTATAAAACATATTACCAATATGATAAAGAAGGGAACTGAAATCAAGTGGATCCCCAAGGCTAGAAAATATTTTGAAGACATCAAAGTAGTAATGACAAAGGCTCCTGTACTGGCTAGTCCCAATTTTGAGAAAGAATTCATACTATTATCTTTCGCCTCCGAACACACAATTGCAGGTGTGCTACTCTAGAAAGATGACCAGGGTTTTGAGAAACCCATAACATACTACAGTAAGACATTAAGATATGTCCCTTTGAAATATGACATAATGGAGAAGAAAGCGCATGCTTTAGTCAAGGAATTGAAAGAATTCAAGGCTTACATCCTACATTCACATACCACTGCTTATGTTCTTAGTAGCTCAGTGAAAGACATCTTGACACAACCCGATCCTAAAGGAAAGAGGTGGAAATGGATTGTGGTTTTATTAGAGTATGATCTTGAAATCAAGCCCACAAATTTGATCAAAGAGAAATGGATGACAAGGTTGATGGAACAGACGAATTGTGAACTTTTGGGGATACATTTCACAACAGATCTGTCAGAAGTCACAGAAGAAGAAAGGGAAACTCCACCAATATCCCAAAAATTTCTTGACTCTGCATGGTATGTTGATATCATATTTGTGTTTAAGAACCTATAGGCTCCTCCTAAATTTAGTAAAACAAAGGCCAAATTCTTGAAATTGAAGGCAACAAAAATTTGTATAGTAAATGAATTACTATATTGGAAAGATCCGGGGGGGATTTTATTGAGTTGTTTAATAGAAGCAGAAGCAGAGAAAACCATCAGAGAATTGCATGAAGGTGACTATGGAGGTCATCATTATTGGAAGACAACCATGCATAAAATTATGAGGGTTGGATTTTATTGGCCTACCATCTTTCCCGATGTTTATAAATAAGTCTCAAAGTGCCATGAATGTCAAATTTTTTATGGGAAAGGAAAATTGCAGGTTCTTCCTTTAAAACCCATTTCAGTAGAAGCTCCTTTTAGACAGTGGGGCCTTGATTTCATAGGAGATATCCATCCACAATACTCTTCCCAACACAAATGGATCCTGACGGAGACCGATTATTTCACTAAGTGGATTGAGGCAGTCCCCACTAGACATGCTACATATGATGTCATCATTCGATTCCTAGAAGATAATATTATGTCCAGATTCAGATGCCCGATCAAAATTATAACAGACAATGAAGCCACTTTCAAGTCTAAGAAATTGGAGTAATTCTGTAGTGATTACAATGTCACCCTGGGTCATTCCACGTCATACTACCCTCAGGAGAATGGGTTGGCCAAGTCTTCAAATAAAATCTTGGTCAGTATAATCAAAAAATTACTGCAAGAAAATAAAAAGACATGGCACAAAAAGATCATCCATGCACTATGGGATGACATAATATCCCCAAAGAGATCCATTTCCCCTTTCCAAATCATCTATGGCATCGAAGAAATTTTTCCTACTATACTAGGATTGTTGGTAATGAATTTGTTACCAGAGAAAGGAGTGGAGGTAGACGCTAGTAGGAGAAGAAATGATGAGCTCATTAGAATACAACAAACCAGATAAAAGGCCTTTCATAATGCCCAGCTACACCAAGACAAGATCAAGGAGGATTTTGACAGACATACCAAAGTGGATGATTTCGAACTAGAAGACTAGGTGCTAAAATGGGATGCCAGAAATGAAGATAGAGGGAAAATTGGGAAATTCGATAACCTATGGCTAGGTCCATTCAAAATAGTATCTTACCATGGGAGAAATGCTTATTTTCTATAGGAAAGTAATGGAGAACTCACTGGAGGAGGGCCTGTGAATGGCAAGTTCCTCAAGCATTACATTGTTTGAAAAATCATCACCACGCCATTCATTGTAAATAATCGTTTTTCATTTTTTTCCATGCATAAAAAACTAGAATAAAGAAGCATAGTTGAAGCCTGAGGTGAAGACCCTGAGCTATGTTGGATAGATTTTAAGTTTTTTTGAATAAAGGTCAGCAGATTCAGATCATACTAATATACCACAGCCTAATGGGTAGACACTTGGTCTTCAATTCTTTGCTCCTCGCAGGGACAATAACATCCCCAGTTGGAGCCTATGTTATCATCATAACAATTTTCAGATCAGGCTCTGAGTTTCAGAGATTTAGAGAAAATTCACATCGTTGTGGAGGTGTGATAGTTTGGAGGATAAAGTCTTATATGGTCACATGCAGACAAATATAGCGTAGGCACGAAAGGTAGGATTCTACGGACCATTGATCTAAGAGTAGCTTGGATCAATGAATGAGAGGCATATCGGGGGACGAAGCAGTGTGGAAGATAATTTTTCAAAGGCAGGCTGAGAAAAACCACTACGGTTTTTTTCATGGACATGTGGTGCCCCTATAGCTACATCAAGGCGAAAAGCAGTTTGCCTAAGACCGCTTTCTCCAATCTTCGATATCAAAATTTGCTGGGACACGGTGGACCATCGATCTTAGAGTGATCTATATCAATGATTGAAACTCATATAGACAATTCAAGTAGCGCAAGGATTAATCATTCGAGGGTGGGCCGGGGAAAACTGTCATTGTTTCAAACATGGACGCGTGGAGCCCTCAGAGGTACATTGGGGAAAAAATTGGTCTACCTCAATCTGTTTTCGTCAACCCCCAATGTCAATAGGCATGTATAAAAGGAGGGCCTCTGACATTATTTTATGGTATTTTCAAGCATTCAAACGTTCGAAAATTGGTGCAAAACATCCATTCAAAACTCAAGCTCAAAACTGAAGAAAATTCATGTGTTCTTCACTGCTTAAACATGTATTTTTCACCATGGTCGCTAATCCTATCATTTTATCTATGAATGAAAAAGACATTGCCTCCAAAGAAGAATCCCTAATTGACAGGGACTCCGACGTTTTCGACACAGAGATAACAATCTCATCCGTTTCTGTGTCCAAATCGAATTTGTTAGACAATGTTGGAACACACATACCTTTCCTCAAAGTGGCTCAAGCCTCCATCATCCCTTACATCGTAGAAGTAGTCTTTCCTTTCCCTGAATTTGTAAGCTGGTGTGTGGAGCGATATTCGCGTGAAGAAAGAGTCATTTTGAATAAATTAGGGTAAGAGGTTTTATGAGAGATATATAACCCGTCGCTTTGGCACATCCTCAATATACTAGAGTCTTCCCCCATAGTGTCAGATCCCTTCAAGGAAGAGAAGATGATCACAATTTATAGAGAATGCTCACTAGAAGTAAAAACCCTATTTTTGCAAACTATTGTCAAAACTGAACACCATTCAAAGAGTTTGTCATTTCCTGCCATTGTAAGCGTCATGGTCATCGAAATCTAGTGGGATTGTTCTCTACTGAGTCAAATTCTAGGGTTGGATAATGACAAGTATGTGGTAGAAGTCATGTTAGGCTTCTTGTTGACCTTCTTTATGTCAAGGTCTGGTCAGTCGGTCAGTGTCAATTTTGACAAATTCATAGCTGATAATATGCATCAACAGTTGGTAAACTTCAATTTATTGAGACACTTCAGATACTACAGGCACTTTATAAGAATGTTCTTGGAATATAACATAACCGAAGTTCTTGAGACTGCATTTATTTCGACCGAGTGAAAAAGAACCACCATGCTTATTTTCATCAATAAGATTATGTCCAGTGTGTACATTCTTATTTTCGGTTCAGATCTTCCAAGGGTTTTGGAAGAAATGAGAAGTTCTTTACAACCAAATTCAGAGAGCAGGGTAGGAGATTGGATGTTGTTCATATAGTCTACTTTGATTTGGGTATATGGCTATCAGGAAAGACCCTATCTTTTACCAGTCTTTTTGACTCCCAGAATATTTTCTTTGAATTTCATAAGACAAAGGATCATCTCAGAGATAAAGCATTTTCTGAAAGCACACAAGGCTTATAACCTAAAATTTCCTTTCATAGTGGGGCCCTTTGTGGTAAAGAACAAGTCTTGTTTGCATTTGATCCAATCTAAACTCAGTGAATTCAGGTTCACACATTTGCGAGGGAGGAAATATGATCTACATCAGATCATATCAACAAGAAGATTGGAGAGTAAGCAAGGCCCCTATGAACATGAGAACGTTGAAGGATTCGATAAGCTAGACAATCTGGAAATCTGTGTAGATATGGAGGTCACTTTGTAGAATGATTAGACAAAAAAAACAAAACCAGCCTCTCAGTAGATCCCAACAAAAAAACCTTCTCCTAGGTTGGTTGTCAAAGCCCCTAAGATGAGTGTCTATAAAAATAAGAGCAATTCAGAGGCCCTGGGTGCAAGTAGCCACCAAGATACTCCCAAGAAAATGAAAATCACACCACCCTCTCAGATAGTTGACCTAGAAGAAGAAGAGCCCAAAGGGAAAACGAGCATGATGATGGTTGAAGGTGAAACCAAGAATGAATAAGTTGGTACATGAAGCATTCCAAAAAATGAAAGCAACACAAAGGCTTTTAGTAGCAGGAAACACATATTTGGCAAGACACCTGGGCTAGTTTATCAGTCCAAAGAAGATTAAATGAACCAGTATGTTGTGAAGGGAAGTATGGCCAAAAGTGAAATAAGAGACCTTTTGCCTAAAGTAGAGAATATGTCCCAGCATAAGGCTTCCTTACTCTTAGTCAGGGTTGTGGAAAGAAAGACATTTAACATAGCATTGACTGATGATGATAAGGTATCTGAGGTCAAAATGCACTATGAAAATATTGGTGACCCTGACAAAGTAAAGTTCCACAGGAATGTCAGTGACATGCTATATTCAGATTATCTAAGATTAGGTCTAATGGTTGCAATATTGACAACACATGCACTCAAAGTAGATGGACAATTGAAACAGGAAAAGGCATCCAACAAAGCCTGGATGACTGTTGGTAGCCATTTTGCATTTTTATCATTTCCTTATAAGATGCTTACAAAAGGGTTTTGAACCCTCAATACTCGTTGCATATCTTTAAAACAAAATGACACTATTATCTTGCGCATTCACACACTTGCCTTTCGTTGTCACGACTGCAAGCGTGAAAACCTCGAGTCGCAAGTCATGTTGATGGCATTACAATCGTCACTGGATTATTATGAATACTCTTGTTCATGTGGTCATTTCACCTCTAACTCAATAATGGTCATACATGTGTCAAAACACCAAACCTTTATTCACTTTGCATTTTTATAGATATGGTTTCAATTTATAGATTTTCCATGCAATGATTTTTGGTGTCTTTGATTAAATCCTTGGTGCAATGGTTTCATACAAACGCATAAATTTTATGATCAAATCTTTGGTTCTATATTCGAAATATTGTTTTGTTTTAAATCATACAAATGCTATTGTTTGTTCAATTATTCAGATCGACTTGTCATGGTTTTCAATGGTTATTTGTTTGGCATGTCGTTTACATTGTTTTTCACACACACCAAAAGTGATTTGAATTATTAAGGCGCCGTCAATTGTACATATCAAAATGAATTTTTTTCATGGTTTTTTTTCCTTCCACCACCCTCGCACGCATAGGCATTAAACGTCTGCCTTGCATCTTGAGCTACCTCTGTTTGTTTTGAGGAAACTGTGGGAATTGGTCCTGTGTCTACCCTGTCTAACCTCTTCACCGTTTACCCTACTGACTGTGTGCTCTCTCCTATGGCCCCTGTAGTGTGCATAGAACCTAATGGCGTCCGAACACTGTTGTTATTTGACAACGCTCGTGAGGACCTGGAGAGTAATGGGTGGTTAGTTTTCATCCAAAAATTTGAGGGTTTCAACCTCGCGGTTGCTCAGCATTTTTCCCTCACATTCGATGGATGCAGGGCTAAAGTTGGGGACATCCAACTTGAATTGAATGAAGAATTCCTCAGCTCAGCCACTGGTTTTCTAGCTAAAGGACAGAGGTGGTTTAATAATTTGAAGGTGGATGAAGTGCCATGGCCGCTCCTGTTTACCTCGAGGAAAATTATCAGTTTTGATAAAGGTATGCCAATCACGACCCTTAAGTCTAGGTGGCATGATTTATTGGCCATTATTAAGCAATTTTTCACTTGCGAAGGTAGATATGGTTTAGTGTTTCTTTACCATCTCAGACTGCTTATGAATTTCATAGATTTCCCTTTGAATATGCCTCAATACCTCCTACACAGTCTGTATAAAATGGCCAAATGTTATAAGAGGGAAAAGGCCGACTCCAACCCCTGATCAAAATCATTATTGTTCATCATTTGAGGCTGAGTGGTGACTATTGGAAAGATTTCCTATTGAGGAATGGCTTTTCCACTCCTAAATGTGGTCAAGTAGACAAGACTGTGGTCAGTGAAACCCTTGTCGGGCCTGTCGTTCCACCTCCTACCCTCCTACCCGTTGTCGAACCCTCGACCTGCCCCAATGTTGACCTACCTGACACCCTGCCTGACCCATGTTCGAAAGACAATGCTAAGACTGTTAAGAGGCCTGTAAGGAAGAAGGGAGAGGGTAATATAGATGTCAACAACAAAAGTAAGAAGGCTGCACGATGGGTATCTAGTTGTGCTCGTAACAAGCCCAAACAAAACACAGACCAGAAGCCAATTGTTTTGAGTGAAGACTCAGATTCTGAGGTTGAGCTATTTTTGACCGAGGAGTACCCATACTCACACGACCTCTGTTCTATTGAACCCTATGACTACGTGTCCAATTTCCCACCGTGCCTTAAGGATGATGCTAACTTCCCCGGGATCAAGTTTGACAGTGGAACCCCTGGTATTTTAAAAGATCCTTTACCTACAGTGACTCGGCCTGATCAACCATAGTGCAATGAATGTAACTCATGGCTCCAACGATACTATACGGATGTCCCTCTGTTACAATCCCAAATTAAGTCCTTAGAGGACCAGGTGACTGTGTTGTCTAAGGAAAATGATAGACTGCAAGCCAACGATAAGAGGCAAAATACCACGGGTTCTATTGTGTTCAAACATGTTGAGGCAGCGACTGCCATTGTTAACTCGAAATTGTCCTGGCCGAATCGTATCCCTACAGCCAAGGTATGCTATTTCAACATTGATTTTTGAATGATTTGGTTTGTTTTAATTAGCATGGCCAATTGTGTTTGCTCCGAATTAGTTTGATATAGTTATGTTTTGTTTGAATTGATTCAAAAATGATTCTGTTAGTTTTGAATTGGCATAAACGATTTTGTTTGCTCTAAATTAGTATAAAAGATTTGTTGGATAGATCGAATATAGTCTGCTTCTATTGAATTGATTCAATACGATTTCGTTTGTTCTGAATTAGCATAAAAGATTTGGTTTGTTTTAGCGTGAATGTTTTTCTTTGATTTGAATTAGTAATTAAGGGTTTGTTTGATTCACCGCATACATTTCTATTACCATTTGGATTAATTTAAAACGATTTTGTTTGTAAATATGACCAGCTATAGAATCGTGAGATTCTGTAGCTAGTCATAAAATTTGGATTTTTGTTGATTTTACAAGTAAAACACTATCTAAAACTGTTTACTCTTGCCCATCTACAGGTACACACTAATTTCAATGGGAATTGGATCTGCTGTGGTAGTTTAGAACATGCTTTTGTTACATAGTTTTTGTTCAGCCTTAGGTAGAAATAAGAATCTGGGAGATTGTTCCCATATTTTTGCAAACAGTTTTGATAGTTTCCACAGGGGATGTTTCATCCTGTGGCCTTTATATACTCATTATTTTTGTAAACAATCCATCATTGTTGGGAGAACAGAGACTATGGACTTATAATTATACAGACTTGAATGAAAGTGGATGTTTTGTAACAGCTTTAGCTTTCAATTTATCTTACTTTTGTTCCAGTTGTTGTGCATTTTAATTTGTAATCAAATTATTGACTACTTTAGATATCAATATTTGCTACAGGTTGATGCATTATGATTTAAATTCTGTCCATATTTGATGTATCTCATTTTACTCACAACAATTACTCTGCTTGAATTTAATGAATAGAAGGTTTATCTTCTTTGTTAAATGAACAGTTATGTACAAATCTTCGCACTGGAATTTATCTAAATGTGATGATCTGTAAACTATAAAATTGTTTTTGTTTTATGTCTTGTTTGTTCTGTCATTTGTATTCAAAGAGTGTTGCTTCTTCCTGTTTACGAGAAGCTTGTGGAAAATCTGGTGCGGATTACTCCCATCAAACAACTCAATCGAGTACTGTGAATAGGATAAATAGGAAGCGCTTCTACAGGTCAGTTTGTTAGTGTTATTCAATAAACTAATTAATATATAAATTTCTTGTAATCTGAACACGTTTCATTGTTCATCTCTTTAGTTCAGATTTACAGTTAGGATTGTTATTTTAATTGCTTAGCTTAGATAGCTTTCATCTTATTCCTTTCTCATAAAAATTATAAAAATAAAAAATAATAGCTTCGCTGTCATAAGACAATTTTCAAATGATTTTGCAAATTTCGATCAAAATTTGTATTCTGTAAATACTATACATATATAATTGAAATTTAATTGTATTGATAGCTGAACATTTAATAAGTAGAATTATTGTTTTATGATATTAGTTAGTAAACTTTCTATATATGTTTTAGATTGTATATAGTTTGTTGTAGCTGTTTTTTTCACTTAGATTAGTTTCTTTAGCTTAGTTTTTTTTTTCTTTCATTTTCCTAGGACTTAGATCGGCCAATGGAGCCGCTAAACCCATCAAAGTGGGTTAATCCAAATGGCTTGGGTTATTTAGACAACCCTGGACCGGATCCACTCCTCCAGTTGACAAGTAGTTAATTTTGCCCGTCAACAATGACATAGGTCAAAAGGTTAGAATCAAAAGGCCCCCAAGGGGTGAAGGATTCTCTAGATGAGAAAGACAAGATGATCCAAATCCTAAAGAAAAATTTGAATATGTCCCCTATAGATCATCCACAAACAACAGAGAAAACTGCTTTGGAACAGGATTAGGAAACATTCAGAGAAGAAGCACTAAATTACAAAGTTAAAGTGTTGCAGCTGGAAAAGGAGAAAGAGAATTGGTTACAAGGGAAAGTAGAAACATCAAATATGACTCTCATTTCTCCTCCTAATGTGGAAACTGGGTCGAGCACTAATGGATTGGTCCAAGCCATGTCCCAAGTGAGTTTGCAGACAGGAGAAATCAAAAGCCCTAAGGAAGCCTTGGAAAATTTGAAACAAGAAATGAAAACAAAAGATGAAAGGATGGCTCCACTCCAAAGGGAGAATCAAGATTTGCAAGAGAGAGTAAGCAAGCCGAGGACAAGGTTAGAGGGTAAAAAAATGTTGCAAGGATTTAAACATGTGATCTGGGATGCTATTGTTGCAAAGGCCACTAATTTCAGATTTTATCTAAATTTTATAAATGGCAAAGACAGTGTGGTTGCCACTGCCCAAAGCAGGTGTATTGTTGTTAATGAAACATTAGCCAATAAATCTTCAGAATGGGCCTAGAACATTATTGATTTGTTGAATTTTGTGCCCACTTCTGATCTTCAAATTATTGGGTTAAAGGACAGAAATTTTTTGATCATCTAGGCCAGGAGAATCATCGCCAAGAACAACTTTCTCAAATCGGTTCAGAACAAAGCTATCCAAATGGAGCACAGTATATAGGATTATAAAGAAGTGTTTGAAAAATTGTTTGCCAAGGGCCTCCCACCATTTTGGGATGGAAAAGGTTCATTATATAATCAAGAAGAATACAATTATCTTCTCATTCAGTGTAGGATGGACCATTCCAAATTTGAAGCTATGGAGGAAACTCTGAAAGGCCCAAGTCTGGTAGAGTATTTGGCCACGGACTTTGGAATTTTGAATCAATTTAAAATATTGAATATTGTCTTTCCGATTATGTCTTACGCCATGTGAACTGACCTAGAGATTCTGATTAAGGATATGATGGACTACGAGATTCCTTCTGACTCACAATGGAATTGTGCAGCTAGGCAAGATGAAATGCAGTTTTTCTGGGACTAGTAAGTGACCTCCAGGTGTCACCAAGCCAATGAGTTTGAAAAAAGATCAGGACAAGCCAAATGGCGTAAAGGAAGTTGAGAAATCAAAGAAATCCGTTTTTAGTTTTGAAATGTCTTTTGAGTAATCATTGTAAATTGGTTCATATATTGATACTATCAGTTGAAATTACTTTTATTAGTTTTAGAAGCTGAAACGTTTATTTTTCAGCCATTGTAATCATATTGTATAAATGTTGGGGCATTTAATTGAATTAATGTTAGTAGAAGTGCAAGAGCACCCTTTTGGTTGTTTCAAAATCTATTGTAATTTTCTGAAGCTGAATTGAATATATATGCAGAAGATTTTGAAGTCTCTATGAAAAGATTCTGAGTGGTGGTGATATAAGTTTTGTCTTATTTTATCGTATGTATTTTCTGTGATCCTTTATTCCATTTACATTCTCTTCTATTTAAATTGGATAGTTAAAAGCCCATAATTCATCTTGTGATTCTCTTGGTTTAAGCAATTTAAACTATGTGATTGTCTTATTAACTAATTCAAGATTCATTTCAGTAATGCTCTTATGCAATTATTTGTTTTCTTTATCTTCCTACACTTTATTTAAATTCAAGAATAACTCAGACTCATCACCTATTTTATCCTGTATCTTCTGGAGAGTTATACCATCCAACCATTTTTTTCGTTGAATTTCAAAATTTTGACTGCATAGACCTGAGTGTTCCTCCCCTTCCCTGCCAACAACTTTATTAAAAAAAACCCCCCAAAAAATAAAATCTAGCCACCAATTTCCAAAGAAATATCAAGCGACATGAGAGATCCCTGTTTGAGTTGAGTAGGCTAGTGATTCATCTCTAAATTAGGTTGAAACACTTATCTCTTTCATTTTTCTATCATCCAGACAAAATTTATAGAATGCTAACATCTGTGACTAATCTTTGAGCAATGTCGCTACTATCAAATTCGCTTGAATCCTAACAAGTGCAGTTTCTGTGTGACATCGGGTCGTCTTCTAGGTTTCATAATTTCAAAAAAATAAATCATGGTCAATCCTCTGAAGGTTGAGGCGATAGTTCAGTTGCATCCCCCATGCACAGTCCCTCAACTTCAAATCTTATACGGAAAAGAAAACTTTATTCGGCGTTTTATTGCAAACTATGCTGAAATCACTAAAGGGTTCATGTGTTTACTGAAAAAGGGAGTCCCATTATGTTGGTACAAAGCTGCTCAGCACTCTTTCAGAGCTTTGAAATGCACCCTTACGTCTGCCCCTCTGCTTAGCCCCCCCTCCCCCCCCCAATTATAATAAATATTTCTTATTGTACCTGGACGTTGTAGAGTCGACCATCGGAATGGTCTTGATTCAAGAGGACAATCTACTCGAAGAGCATGTGAATTATTACCTAAGACGAGGCTTGGTTGGACCAGAACTCAACTACTCCCATGTTGAGAAGCTTGTGTTGGCAGCAGTACATGCTGTCAAGAAATTCTGTCATTATATCCTGCTTCGCAAGACCACCGACATTGTCATTGTGAATATGTTTCAATACATGTTGACATGACGAGTCATTGGCAGAAAGATTAGTATATAGATTGTTATCCTACAGGAATTTGTCTTGGATTTTGTTTCCGCAAAATCCAAAAAGTCGTTGTTCTTTGCGGAGCTTATTTCAGAACTTCCGATCGAATCAGGTGATGTTACGCCTGAAGAATCGTTGATTAAAGGTGATCTTTTTCTAATCTCATCTTTGGACCCCTGGTATGGAGATATACTAGTCTATCTCCAGACATTGAAGTGCCCCGCCTCTGCTTCTCGCGACGAGTATCAATGAATTCGCCATCGAGATGAAAACTATCTCATACTCGATGAAAATTTGTATCGTCCAGGTGTAGATTGTGTTCCTCGTCGGTGCCCTATACATGAAGAAGCGAAAATCGTTCTTAACAACTTCCACATTGGAGCATGTGGTGGTCATTTTTCTGGGTTGGAAACAACCCAAAATATTCTATGAGCCGAATACTTTTGGCCGACGTTAATCAAGCATTGTGTTGAATCGGTCAAGAAGTGCCACCCATGTCATATCTTCTCTCGGAAGATGAGGGGACATCCTTCTCCCATGTTTCTCATCATTAGTGTTGGTCCCTTCACCAAGTGGGGCATTGATTTTACTACATGCCACCCGGCTTCAGCCAGGGGGCATCGTTATATCATCGTAGCAATAGACTACTTCATAATGTGGGTAAAGGCTATACCAACATTCAATAATGATGGAGAAACAACAACTCTCTTCATTTTTAACCAGATAGTAGCAAGGTTCAGCATCCCAAAGGAGATTGTCAGTGACCATGGCAGTCATTTTCAGAACAAAATGATGTCTGAGTTAACATAAAATCTTAATTTGAGGCAAGATCATTCATCACCCTATTACCCACAAGTGAATGGTCAGGTGGAAGCTATGAATAAGTCCCTCAAGATTATTCTGCAGAGAATGATCAATTCTGCCAAGTCAAATTGGCATTTGATGTTGTACTCGACGTTATGGTCCTACCGAACATCTGTAAAGACTACCACTAGTTTCTCACCTTTTCAACTCGTTTACGGGCTGGATGCTTAGCTGGTTTCTATTTGGATGCTTAGTTGGTTGTGTCCCAGTTAAATGGGGTTTATGGAATTTATGATCCTACATTACACTGACGATTCCTTAGGGTACATCTCTTAGAATGTTTATTTGATTACATTACACATATCCATGTTCCTAGGAGATTAAATCAAATGATAGATACTCTAGCTAATCAAGTATTAGATTGACATGTTGCACACACATAAAAATAAGCACACACATACACATGTACATAAATTTGTAAAGAAATGTGATCCACAAGACATAAAGATTTAAATACATATATATATCAAAAAGTGTCAAAGTACATCGGTGGGCGTGAATGCCTCAAAAATATATATCTAGTCTACATCACGGGGCTTATGCCCTAAAAAATATACAAAATTTCCCTCGGGACGTGATGGTCCATCCTATCTAAGAACGGGGCATGTTGGCCTTGCCTTATTGATCAATGAAGTTTTCCAAATGTCGGAAGAGATAGACCTAGGTTTGTGGCACCCCAACCACATGAGGTTGCATCTACGGTGAGAGATCCTTGATCTTGACCATGGGAACGACATGAGTGAGCGCGGTGAGATTCTACTCCACCCATATCAATACTCTCTCAGCCTCCCGCGATGGAGGTCCCCCTATGACTATTGGTCCTGCGGCTACTACTGGTACTGCCTATGGTCGAGGATGCCACCTAGTCCTAGAGAATTTTGTCGGCCACACAGGTCCCACATCTATACATAATAGATACATAGTTTTCAGATACTCTAATGCATATAAAAAATGATATATATAAAATAAACTTAAAAATGAATAAAATTTAAATACAACCGTACCTATCTCTCCTCACTCCTCTCTAGGAGGTACGGGCATGTTTGGATCCCTGGAAAATTTGATTCCAGCGTAGGGGTATTCCTCTATCACTAGAATCTTTCGTGCCCACCAGTCAAAAAAATTTTCATCGAAGGCCTATATGGTCCTTCCTCCCCCCTGTCGTGGCAGTAATGCTTCCCACCTACACATTGCTGGGAAGGAAGCCACATGCCCCCATACTATCTCTCATGGAATCATGTTGGGTACTCTGTCAAAGAAGAACGAGCACAAAATGGTACCGAAACTGAAGTTCTCGTTACTCCTCCCTCGACACTATGTAAGTTTCCTCTTCATGCAGTCAAGCATGGTCATTCTCCAGTCATATATTCATGCATTTAGGAATTGCATTTCACAGTACATGTGCGCCCGAGAAGCCTGGTGTAGGGTCGTGGATCCAGTGATCTGCCCAATATGAAAAATGATCACCTTCAGTGATAGGTTGGTGATCTTTTGAATAGGCACCTGAGAACCTACTTTCTCAGTTCCATTCTCGCAATGCATTCCGATGAGTTCGACGATGTTGAAGGGCCCAGGGGGAAATGTACGTAGATTCACTGGTTCCCCTCTCCTCGAGAGGCCAGTCAAGAAGTAATTGTCCTCAGTCATTGGATTCAATGACTGCCCCTCAAGCATAAATGCCTCTGCATCAGGATGCCAATAATCCACCAAGGCATTCAACAGCCTAGGTTGTGCCCTCATGAATGGACACCGGTAGAACTTCCATAACACGCATTGTTTCAATGAGGTGATAGTAGTTGTTGTTGGGGAAAAATACCCTACGGACTGGCAAACTAGGGTCAGGCTTGCATGCAGATTTTGACCGTAAAGAAATTACTTTTTAACCTACCACCCAAAACTTAAACCCCTCTTTCACAATACATGCATGGAAAGGAACTACCAACCTTGTTACTGATGTTTGGTGTAGATCCTCCGTTACGCTTTTGTCTATTTGTTGGTGCTGCTCCTTCCAATGATAACCTGCAATCGAAACCAACAACGATGGATGCACGCTACTTTTCTACTTGAGGGTTAGAAATTAAGAACAAATTAAACAAATCATAGATAACTCATGCATTAGGATGGAAAAAGTATTCTTTTATTATTTTCAAAATGAATCAACTTACAATCAAAGTCAAGACCGGCCACCGCTCCTTGATCTTGATCCTAGGCTCCTCCTCTTCTGTCCTCCAACTGCTTTGTGTTAATTCTCCTTACGCTTGAGGAAAGGCTAAAGGGTTGGGACAATGGATTCGGCAAATGGGCAGAGTTTCTTTGCTATATTCTTCCTCCTCCAAATGGTACCCCTGCCCCTTCTTTTATAGGCTAGAAGGAGCTAGGGTTTTGGACGAACTCTTGGCCATGCATGGCCTGGATTTTCAGTTAACTGACCCATAGCTTTTTGTCCCGTCAGAAACTTTCCTATTTTTGTGTTTTGTTAGGTACACACGGGCTGTAGTGGGCCTGCCAGCCTGCACATGCATGCAATAGTGGGTTAGGGTGCATGGGCCTTGACCAAAAAGGATTTTCAAAGAGGTTGTTCAGCAGATGTTTTGGCAATGAAGGGATATGAGTTGGCCTGATGCCAGGTAAGCATGTGTGGTGAAATTTAGGGTTATAACAGATGCCCCCTAATGTGTGAGGGAAGAAGAGCATCTGATGGCTGAAATACATTACCAATCTTTTACCAATCTATATTGATGTGCTGAATGAGTGAGCCCAAGGATCAAGAACCAGGAGGTGTCATCTACAAAATAAAAAATGTCTCACTGAGGCGGGCATACCCATGCTCGGGATAAAATAGAACCATGGCTACCAATCAAATACACAGTGGAGCTACATATCGAAATCAGAAAGATATACATATAGAGTATCCATCTCCCAGAAGATGATTCGGCCTGATGGTTGTACTTCAGAGCTCGAGCAACAACTTCAAAATCTTCTAAAACTTGAGTAGGAGTGTAATATGAGTGTACGAATGCACTACCCAGAGGTCTTCGATGGCTCGTCGGTTATGGACTTGATAATCTTGATGATCGGATTGAAGGCTTCATTGATTTTGAACAAGGACTTGATTGGATGTTCAGGATGGTCGGGTATGCGGACAAGAGACATATTGTAGAGGGGACGACTCAAGCTTAGTGACAAACTTCCCTTGGATAATAGAATGACAAGTGATACGACTAAGACAGCATATCTGGTAATCATAAGTTTATGAAGCAGGAGGCAATGCAAACTCTCCATATGTTTGGAAGAGTAACCAAATGGTGGAGGACACAAATCTATATAGCGAGGAAAAGCTTCCTAAGGTCGTACTACATCCCATAGTCTGATAATCAAACGAACAGATGTGCTTTATCCAAGGGGGACTCATTATGCTGCCAATAAAGAAAATACTTTTCCCATCCTCTTTTTGGGGTATATTTGCTTTTTTTGTTCTTTTTGATAGTTTTTGAAAAAGAATAAAGGAATATTACGTTACAATGGAGGAACGAGTACTGCAAACATACAAGCTCGAGGCACAAGGTCAAGACTGATGTTCTGGTGAAATGATACTCGGGAAAAATCCTCCAGTGGCAAAAGGTGTTAAGACGTAGAAGCAAACTGTTACAAGGCTGATGGGTAAGGTATGCAAATGCGGTTGATAGAAAACACAATGGTAACGTCCTTAGATGTAAGTTTAACGAGCCCAGAGAAGGTAAGCTCGGTGGTTTTTCATATTTAGAGAGTCTGAAAAAGCATAAAAGGAGACTCCACTGGGGTACCTTTTTCGACAATAGTCTAGTCGGTTCGAAAAAGGGATAAACTAGCACCGATTAGACATCAATTCAAAACCATTTTAACGAGTGTGACAAGGACAAGATCACTCGTCCATTTTTTCATTTTTAA